>JAZHYW010009947.1:0-80540 GCA_037355805.1 Ixodes ricinus | reverse complement strand
TTGTAACTCCATACAAGGTGCGAAAGGTTACATGTGTCACGGCCACTTCAACGCCGTTCGAGTGTCCGTTTAGCGCAGCAGAGGCTATTGTAAGCAATCAAAGAATGTCGCTCTTGCCGGAGAATATCAACGAACACCTTCATCTCGTACAGCTGAAGTAAGAATCTGTGAGTACTGCGCAGGGGCGGATCCAGAACTCCGTTTTGGAGGGGGGGGGGGCGGAAAATTTGTATGGATACTACTTTCTCATTCTTTCTCGTGCACCGGGGGGTCCACCCATGTCAAATATGCCCTCCGAGAAGGGGGAGGGTGGGGTCGACTTGGTGTGTGTGTGTGTGGGGGGGGGGGGGGCGGCGCCCCGCCCCCGTCGCCCCCCCTTGGATCCGCCACTGGTACTGCGAGTGCCTTTAAACTATTCTTAACTACACATGTCGTTTTCACGTATTCAGCAAAGGCAAACAAAAATAATAATTTAAACTTTTTTTAATATTATGCATAGAAATAAACGAGTCCGATTAATCGATTGATTATGCGGTCTAGTATCTTTTTCTTTTTTTTCACGATACAAAATTATAAATATACATTGAGTTTATGAGTGCCTTTCGACTCGGTCATTTTGTTTTTCTTCCCCTGAATGTATTAGTTTTCTAAAACAAACATCAGAATTGACCAAAAACATGCCCGCCATCCGCACCCACTACACTGAGGAATAGAAATTGTTTCCGTTTCGTACGAACTGCAGTTACAATCTGCCCTCATTGCTCAACAAATATCATGTAGGTAACGTGGACATTTATAATATAAACCCTAAATCATTGTACTTACTTTTTGTATAGAATTTTTGTGTAAACCTGTGAAACCTACCTCTTTTACGTATGTATTTTACTTGTTGCCTGTTGCTATAATCTCTGCAGTTATTTTTGTATCCCCGTAGCTGTCTGCCAGCGTGCACGGAGCCCGGACCTGGTCAAGTGAACATGCGTTGACTTCTTGTCCGTGGCTCCGGCGTCTGTAACCTGTACAAATGCAAAAATAAAAATTAATTATTATTATATTATTATTATTATTATTATTATAATTCTGCTACAGACGACATCAGGAAAGGGGAAGGGGCCGTTTGGCGCGGCTTCAAAGCTGATAATGTCGGTTCGCTCCATAAAACAATCAATGCTTTCGCATTAAAAAGGAAAAAAGTTAAAGAAGGGGGTTTGGGGGGGGGGTGTTCAGGACGTCTTTTTGAATCTACATCTGGGTACTATGCTCATCCAGATCGAAAGGGGAGGGGAAAGGATTGAACCCAGGATCCCTAAATTTGCAACCCAAAGCGGTGATTCGAAAAAAAAAATTGTGATAATAGTGACGTCACACGTGCCACGTGATTTCTGCCGTCCAATGAAGCCGCAGCAAATCAAAACATACTCAGCTAGAGTGCGTCTGTTGTCGGCAAAGCACTAAAGAATGGGAATTCGGTACTGACACAGCGTTTAGTCCCCAGTGACACATACTCACGGGTTTACAAGATTGTCGATTAATTACCAGCTCGCCGTGCACTTATCACTGCTTACGAATTAATGATTTAACAACGTTACAAGGGAACGCGAGGCCAATACGTTTGACCTAAGGCGCAAAATACGCGCGCTTTTCTAGTTTCGGTTTTGGTTTCAGTGGATCGCTAACGCTTTAAATGTATTCCAAACAGTTTTATTTTATTTTTCGGTTCAGAACTAAAATACACATTGTCGCACATAACTATGTGCATTGTACAGTCCCGAGCACGTTTCATCTTATTTTCGACGTTAATAGCATGTTTATTAGCACTGGCGCTAAATACAGCGCCTCCTTCAAGTTTGAGATGCGTTAATCGACAACTCTGGGCAATCAGCTGGTTGTATGTGTTATTATTCCATTCCTTTGTCAAAGCTGTGTCGGCTGTGTCTAGCGGCGCTCCGAGCATCTCAATGCTCCTAATCATGAATTGCCCTGTTTTGTTACGTTATTTGTAACACCGGCGCCTCCGTTCTAGCTTGCCACTTCTATAATCATCCACTGAGGTGAGCATCTGGCTATGGCTTGTACTTGTAGTCTCCGAAGCCACTAACGTATGTCAGTCCTTTTATGTCAACGGTTCGTTCAACCGAGCGCTATAAGGTCTGTTTGCCTTGATCATTCGAGGACGCAGTCTGTTAAAACTTTCGGATAGTGGTCGTTTTCGAGGTAACTCACTTTCAGCGGTCGACCACGTCCAGTTTAAAGTGACACCACGTTGTAACCTCACTTTCTCTCGTGACACAGCGAAAACTTGTCGAGATGTGTGACGTTGAAAAACAAACAAAAAAAAGTACGATTCGAGATCATATGGGACCGAATTTACATCCCAGTTTGTGGGCTATTTCGTTTCCTATTCGTGTCTGTTCATCGCTGCTTGAAAGCCCGTCGGCGTCATGACGGCTATGCCTTTTGTCGGCTTTGCGATGTGAAGTTCTTTCTCTTTGGCAGGAACGGTAGGTTGCAGTGGTGTCCTCCAAGAAAGGATGTCTGAGGAATCGGACGCCGACCCGATTCACCCGCACTGCCTCAACTGCATCAGCATCGTCAAGTGCAACGCCCGCTCCGAGCAGCGGAAAAGCTGCCAAATCGTCGCGTGCAAGTTGGACTGCGGGGCGAGCTTCCACTCCTGCAAGTGCCAAGAGCATCAGCTGCTGTGTCCAAACGTCAAGGTGGGAAGTTTCTGTCCTCCGAAGTAACCGCCTCACAAGCGAGGTAGCTAATGTCGGGTCCGTAGAATTTCGTCAGAACATGTTCGGTGGACAACCTTACGTCGACACACGTTTCACGGACGCACGTTTCGTCGACACTGACGTTTCTTGCACACGTGCTCTTGTGACGTTTTGTCAACGTTTTTTTTTTTTTTTTTTTTTGTTTTACTAAGTGGCTTGAAGTAAGTTTAGAAAGTGAGCTGGTTGGTAAGTTTACACGTTGCTGAAAGAATCAACAAGTGGACGGACACAACGGCTCGCACAAAATATGTCTCGTCGTGTCTAGCCCTATGTTTATTCTTCCAGTGACGTGTTAATTGGATTGGATAATTGGTTTCTTTTTGGAGCATACCGTCACTAAAGCAGACTCGCCAATCTCATAGTTTTCACGGGTCGTAAGATGGCAAAGTTTGGCATTAGCACATTAGCACATGCTGTGTTAAAAATATGCGAGGGTCACTGAGAGTGGCTTTTTGGTCCAGGTGCCATGCTCGAGATGCAGTCAATGGGTGTCCAGCCTCGCTCCTGCGCAGTCAGCTCGGGAGCCATCTTCAGCACTGCCCCGCCAGCATCCTGTCGTGCACGGTCGAGTGGAACCGCTGGATCCTGGACACCGGCGACGGAGCGAGGACAGCGTGCAGTCAGCACACGGGCAGACTTCAGCTGGATCTCGCGCTTGCCATGCGTGACCTGCGCTCTCTACGCCAGGGCAACGGTGGCACGTGCAAGACGGCGGAGGGAGTTGCGTGCCGAGACTCCGCTGTGAGTTTCTCTTTATAGTACTCTGTTCACCCCCAAGCTGACAGTGCAGCGGAAGCTACGTGCTCGTTGAACCTGTGACATCTCTTTTGCCATGTGATGACTTTTCCACCCAGACTTCCGGAGAACGGGTTCAGGTGATGAAAGGGAAACAGTTGGTTGGCTTGGTGAGAGTGTACCTCTAACCGACGTCACCTTAGAGGTAAACGGAGTTTAGGGCCATCAGTTGTGTCATGTGAGGGTATGAGTGTGTTGCCCCAAATACGTCTCCTTTCGGTCGTAAAGGGTCACTCTACCCTTTCACCTTACGATGAGCCGCAGCAGACTCTACACTGCACTGGTGTGGATCCGAGCTGTGAGCAGGGAATGTTGCCTTCAGAGTTTCACTAGCGCTTGCCAAATTTACTCAGGCTATGCCTACATACTTGATGCCTGAGATTCTGCAAGGATAACATGCACATTGGGATGTTCTTAGGCTTACCAAAAGCTGGGCACAATCGTGCAGAGTTCAGGAGATATTAGGCCGGTGAAAAGCAAAGTCGTTCACTGCATCGAACGAAATTTTTTAGACCCTAATGCTTTCTGTCCGGCATACGGGTTAACATACCGGCGAATCGGGAGCACAGTCATTGACCTTTCCGGAGGCAATGCCGACGGATCGTGGCCAGATGGGGAGATATCTTAAAGTTTTGCCATTTATGTCTGCCAGCGACTTTCAGTCACCACTTGTCCCCGATAAACAAGCTGAATCATACTCACCATAATCTTACTTTGAGCCACCAGATCGCTGCCCCTATTAATTTGGAAAGTGGTTTCAGTTTTGATATGAACTTAAATTTAGCATTTGAAAATTTCATAAATATTTTTCTGCAAACTTAACTTGTGTTCCCAGCACAGTTTGTAAATGCCATTCAGAAAAAATAATTTTTTTTAAAGATATTAATCTATACAAACTTAAAATAAAAATAAATCGCGCAACTTTTTTGCTGATAAGGACTGAATGTCTGATTTTCCATGTAGCACACAGACAGCCAATTGTCACGATTTGCTTAAAGAGACCTGAAATCGAGAAAATCATGAAAAATGCATTTGGACTTGAAAATGTGATCCAAACTAGCATTATGAGCGTCCGAAATGTTGCTGTCACTCCCTCGGTGCAGATCCCGCACAAGTTCACATTCGGTTTTCATATAGCACGTACACTGTACGAAATAGCTTGTGGACGCCGGTGCTTTTTCACATTTTCTCTCACACGGGGTTTTGACGAGCACTAATATTTATTTTGACATAGTGCCCCGAAGGAGCTCTTTCTCTTACCGTAGCAGTTTTGATGAAAGCCTTTGAATTGTAAGGAAAAAGATGGAAAGCTGTTTACAACTCCCTGTAATGCCGAATTGGAGCGCAGCTCTTGAAGAGGTGGAGGGGAAGGTACAGAGAGGGGCTATGCTCCTCCTCCTCTCCTGCTCGCCCGTATTTAGGGGAAAATTTTCCGCTAAAGTTAGCGGGAAATTTTTCCGCTAGATTTAGCGGGAAAAATTTTCTGCTTGATTTCGCGGGGGACTTTTTCTGCTAAATCTAGCGGGAAAAATTTTCCGCTAAATTTAGCGGGAAAATTTTCCGCTAAATCTAGCGGGGAAAATTTTCCGCTGGATTTAACGGGGAAAATTTTCCGCTAGATTTAGCGGGGAAATTTTTCTGCTAAATCTAGCGGGGAAATTTTTCAGCTGAATTTAGCGGGGAAAATTTTCCGCCAAACCTAGCGGAGAAAATTTTCCGCTAGATTTAGCGGGAAGTTTTTCCGCTAAATCTAGTGGGGAAGATTTTCCGCTAAATTTAGCGGGAAAAATTCCTGCTGGATTTAGCGGGTAAAATTTCCGCTGGATTTAGCAAGGAAAATTTCCGCTAGATTTAGCGGGGAAATTTTCCGCTAAATCTAGCAGGAAATTTTCTGCTAAATTTAGCGGGGAAATTTACCCATCATGCATTGCGCAGTTACGCCGACAGCGATGCCGACGCCGCTCAAGCCGGAAACGGGTGCCTAAGAGCTGCGCTCTAAAACCGGTAATCGCTTGCTCGTGATAATGGTGTGGCGCTGTGTGCTTGAAGTATCTGATAACTAGTGATGGCACGAATTACCGGAGATTCGGATTCGGACAGATTCGGAAATTTCCAAACTTCCCGCGACGAATATTCGGCGATTCGTCGCTGGTTGAAGACGGCAGCTTGAACCTTGTCGCAAAGCTCGCGAACGCGGGTCTGTTGTGTTTCTTTTTAGGTACTGTTACTGCATGTAACCAGATTTCGTCTTGTTTATTTCAACGTATGGTATGTACAGTACTGTCATTCTAAACCCTGGCACACGCCCAGATCCAGCTGAGCTGATCGATCTGGTTGACGTAGCCTAGCCAGTGCACGGTCTCGGTTTCTGTGCGGTTTCGCGGTGATCGGTAAAATGTAGCGAAACGCTGTGTATTATAGATATTGTGGCGCAACGCACAATAAATATAGTCAGGCAAGGAAATTATTTGTCTCCTTCTCTAGAGCCACGTATGCCTGTACCTGTAAGGCGCGAGAGCGAGATGAATGTTGCTCGTCACAACTTCGACCGCGTACCGGCACTGGTGGCGAAGAGAAACGTCGCTGATTCACATTGTTGCATCTCCGTTCTCGGCAGCAAGTTTTGTGTACGTGAACTTTATTTGATGAAAAAGAAACACAACACAGAAGTGTCCAACGCGGAAACAAACACTAACTGGATATCAATAACCAGAAAGTTACAAATGCAGTACAGGAGACTGTAATAGTACGGCTCAAGGAGTTTCAGGTTGTTTCCCGTGTTCCGATAACAATACCTCAGTGGACACAGGTTGAAGATAATCGAATTGAACATACTCACTTGTGTGGTGTGTGCCACTATAACCGTAATTATGGACATGAAATGTGTCGGTACCGAACAGCACGTACGGCATCGATCTCTTGCAGCGATGAAAACATGCACTTGTATTTCCACGTGCACCAAGCATGCCTATTTTGGTCGTACTTGAAACCGAAACCAATTTTCCTGCGATGTCTGGCTAGCTACCATTTTCGACAAACATCCAAAATAATATAAACAAAGTGGAACATTTTATTTATTACTATGGTATTATATTACAATATTATTTTGTGCACTTTGTAGAATTTAGTGAATTTATTATCACGAAAAGTTGAAACACTCATCAGAGTGATCTGGCAACCGTGGCAACACTCCGAATCTTTCCGAACTTTTCCGAATCACTTGAGATTTGGCTACTCTTCCGAATCTTTCCGAATCTTCAGATTCGGCTCCGAATCTCGATTCGGATAAAGATTCTTCCCATCACTACTGATAACACATTCGTGGCTTGGTATTCACGACATCCGCATAGCAAGTTCCAAACTCTGCACACCTAACAATAGTCGCTTATTTCAATGACTGTGAGAAAGGCACTTTGATGTTGCATTTGAATGTAAAACTATGCATAAATATGAACAAAAAACAGGGCCTTATCTAATGAGCCAAATAATCAAGCATAAGACCAAACGTTTCCAAATGCAGCTGCAGAACGGACAGGCAGCGCCACAACTCAGGAACTGCGACGCCGTGGACAAGTCTCGCGAGAGTGCGCCGGACGCGATGAACGTGGACGAATGCAGTGTGAACAATGGGGGCAATTGTGGCGTGGGTGACTACCGGCTGCTCACCGCTTCCGGCACGTGCTACCTCTCCAAGCCTCTGGCGACCCCGGAGGTGGAGCTTCACCTCGAATTCCTCACCCGGTACCAGACGAAGCCCGAGAGCCTGCACACCTTTCCGTGCGCTCAGGCATGTGGCCATTTTTTCTGCTTTCCTTCTTGTTCTCATCGTATTGTGTGAAACACAGAGAGCGAGATATTGAGTGGGGGAGGGACTGATGTAGGGGGGCAAAAAGGAGAGAGGAAGTTGTTGGTGTGGATTAGCCTGTTGCCCATAGACTTGTTGTAAGACACGGGCTGTAGGTAAGTCGAGGCTTGCATGTGACTACCTATTTTGTTTTAGTGATACCGTAGGGTGTATCCAGTGTGAAAGAACCGTGCATCAATTTTAGTGCTACATGACTGCATTCCCTGAGAAACTACACGTGTGAGGCCGATTGATTGTGGTACAGGCACGTTTCTTTCCCTAGAATGAACTTTGAGGTAGGTGGAGCACGGCAAACACTGCACCGAGTGCAACATCACTTTGACACACCTAAAGTTCCACCTTCCGGCGTCCTCGGTTGCAGGGTTTCCGGCGGGACGAATACGCCTGGCACTACCAGAATGTCCACCGGGACATCCACGGCGGCCTGAACGGCTGGCTTGAGCAGCGCTGCCCCCTGGCGCAGTACGGCTGTGGCTTCTCGAGACGACGCTTCGTCCCTGCGCCGCGGGGAACGGAAATCGTGCACAGCGAGCTCCTCGAGAGCTTCGGCGTCACTCTCTACTGCCCAGCACCGAAGATCTCGATCCCCGGAAAGTCGGCAAGTTGCCGCAGAATCGTGAGTGGGCATCCATCCTGGGGACCCGGTGTTGGCCCAGCTTGGGTCGGTAGAGATATGGGCGAATTCGGCTATGCTCCAAGACGCAACCTACTGTAAGATTCCATAAGGGCGCCCTGCCCCAAGAGGTCGGCCATCCCGTTTCTCTGGCTATTATAATATTATATTGGTTCCCGTGACATACGGGTTGATCTTGCATGTTTCTTGCATCTTGATGTGCGAGTGTGCTGCGATCTGCGTAGTCGGTTCTCATGACACTTGCGGCGGCTTTCCTCGTGCCCTTTGCACCTTATAAAGAAAATGGCTGCATCTGCAATCCGCTATATCTTTTGTGCATGCGCAAATCATGCGAACCCATCATGTCATGCTATGTGTGGTCAGTGCAGTACAATTCGGTTGAAGTGGCCATGATGGGAACTTAAAGGCATACGTGAAGTATGCTTTTAAGTTTATAATCTCTTTTGTGTTTCAAACCCATCTCTATTTATCGTTACATTTCACATCTTAATTAGCGTCTTTCCAGTTTTTTAGGCTTCTGCACTTTGAGATACGGATAATGCATATAAAAGTATAAGTATACAAGTTTCTGCTAAAGGGAGCTGCACGCAGTGGTTTTATTTTGACACCCCCTTAGGTAGCGTTAGCTCCAGCAAATAAATTATCTTTGAGAGCAACGTCACGAAGTGCATAGTGTTGAATGAGATCGGTGACACCAGTTGTCACCGGGTTTTTTCGACCCGTGTAACAGGAAGTGTGGGAGGTGCTTTCAGTTGCCTTTTGCTACAGAGCAAAGTGGCTATGCCAGAGTCCCATTCCAAACCACATCTGTCATCAGCAGAGACCGTAGTGGCGGCTCCCACGAACCTCTGGCGCATAGACTGACGTTATGTCTAGTGAATGTATGAATTACAGCGTTTGATGAGGAGGCTGAAAGATTGCTGATATACTCTGAACGTAGCTCTTTAATCTCAGCGATGAACGACGTATTGTCCGGTCCATCTCTGTGCAATGTTTTCTCCAATAGAAAGTTGTTTGATGTTTTAAGGGCTTACTCAGCGAGGATCGGTAGACCACCACAATGGAGCTCCGAACTTATAAATAAATAAGGAGTTTCTTTTCTTTCGAAATCAGCCGAATCAACGTGAAGCAAAACTGAGAAAAACACGGATGTGTGCCTATTGAACTAGTTTTGAGCCCTCTACCGCAGCCACGTTTATGTTGTTTTTTCTCGCACAATATGACCGATTTCAGATTAATGCCTTTTGTAAACGGTGGACCCCCCAAGTGTACTTCGAATTTCAGCCAAATTTGGCCTAGTTTCGGTTTCTGAATGTGGCTCATTTCGGACAGGAACTTCTCAAATGTTCTCTTTCTATATCTCTCGCTCTCTCTCCCCCTCCCTCCCCCTGTCCAGTGCAGCTTTGGTACTTGTGGTTACTCTGAGTAGCTTTAGGTTGTCCCAGACATGATAGTAATTTCCAAACTGCTTTCAGTTCTAGGTCCTCGGTCTGCTCTTCTCAGGGACCTCCCATGTGCAACGGTCACAATGAACCTCACCGTGCCCCCAGGCGGGGTAGGGAGCTGGAATTTACGGACTTCCCTTACGAGGTGTGTGGTGCAAACTCTGGGGGAATGCTCCTGTTCAACTGGCAGGTAGAACGTAGGGGACACTTTGTTTTGCCAGAAAAATATCCCTTACAATGAACTTTGTTTTGTCAATTGAGGTGATGAGACACCACAGTGATTTGCCAGCAGTTTTATTAACATCTGTTTCGCAGCTCTGCTATTGATAACGTATAAGCGAGAAAACACTAGGGTGCCTTCATGTCCGCTTTGCTTAGGGTGGAGACATCTGGCCATTTTGTCCCACACTTTTATTTTTATTTTTTTATTTAGAAGCGCGTGAAAGAGTGTGTCCTGGCACGCGTTTGTGGCGCTGACTGTGCTACGGCTTTTGGGATTTTACTACAGTGGAATCTCGTTAATTTTAACCCGAAAGGGACCATAACTTTGCTTGAATAATGCAGTTTCAATTGCCGGGAGTTTGCTTTCTACAAACAGATTGGACGGGACCTGCGTGCTAGTTTGAATTATCCGCGAGCTTGAATTAAGAGGGTTTGAATTAACGAGATTCCACTGTAATAGCATATTGCTTAGTGGGCCAAAAGAAAGAGGGCAGAAAGTCAAGAGCCTGTTTTTCGGTACGAAAATATGAAAGCGTGGTTGACTATTTCGGTACCTGCCTTCCTTCGAAAGGTCTCCACCTTTCCACTGCGATACATCCTAGGTACCCAAAAGCACGTCGGCTGCCACCAGGTCGTGCACTGGACACGAGCATTGCGTCACCATACTATCTCGCCATCCTCCGTTCACCCATAAGCTGACGGTGCGGTGGGAGCTACGTGCTTTCCGGACCAATCGGCCGCATCCCTTTCATCACCTGACCCCATTCTCTGCGCGTGGGTATGCGCGAGGGAGCATGATCACGTAGCAAAAGATGGGAGCATGGCTGTCCCAATGGGCACGTAGCTTCGACAGCACTGTCAGCTTAGGGAACAAAGGATAGTTGCGCACACTACTGCAGAAGTCACGGGTGGGGGAGAGGGAAAACAACTTTCGTCCGAATTTCGAGCAACGGGCTAATCTCCTGGGGCAGGTGGCAATATTCGGGTACACAAACGAGAGTTCGAGCACCCAAACAAGGGTCCGAGCTACAGTGAAACCCGTTTAGAACGAACCCACGTACAGCGAATTATTGTCGATATCGAACTCACAGAAAATTTAAATAAAAATGCATGTAAAAAGTACTTTTTATAACGAACTACACATTGGCTATATCGAACTTTTCCCCCGGGAAGGCTTCCAAAAACGTGCAAACAATCGTCTTCTAGCCTGTCCCTTCCCCTAAAAACCCTCTAGGAAACAAAGAGAATTCCAAAAGCTCACGCAGCGAACAAACTTGACAAAGAGAAACGATTCAGAAGGGGAGAAAGCTAAAAGAAACACACTGCACACACGCACAGAAAAAAAAAAAGCTTCATCCTAAAGCGGTTGCCTACGAAGAGAAGTGATTCAGAAGGGCAGATAAGCTAAAAAAACAAACTCTGCACGCATGCAAAAAAAAAAAAACACAGAAAAACAACACTTTTTTGGCACTTTGTTACAAGGTGGAAGCGAAGAGGTCAGAGAGAAAGGGAAGCTCTCGCCTTACAACAAACGCATCGTGGAAGTTCGTTGTAGATGTCAAGTCAAGTCAAAATGTGTTTTTATTTGTAAACAAGATGTTAGTTAATTACACTTATTCAGACGGGGGTCCCAAAGTTTTCAAAGAAAACTGTTGAAGGGACCCCTTGGTAATAAAGGGTTAGTCAGCGATCAAGTTGGCACCATTATATATAAAAGAGAAAAAAAAATTGGAGAAAAAAAATGGATTTGCTATATCGAACTACTTGCTATATCGAACTGATCGTAGCGTTTCCTGCTGTTCGTTATAAACGGGTTTGACTGTAGAAGGGAGCTTTTCCTTTCCTTCACCTTGAATTGCTAGCAGTATACTGTCACCCCTGTACCTAAGCTAAGATGGAAGATTTGAAAAATCATTTCATGGCCCCTTCAATGGGGTCTCTATTAACGAGACACGACTGTACTTTGATGGCCTGTAGGCTCCCTTGCCACTTTGTCGTTATCAATGCCGAGACTGCAAAGGGTTGCTCGGCTATCAAATCGAGAAAAAGTGGGGTTCTTCAGCATCAAAATGTTTGAGAATGCATAATCATGGGGAAAACATTTGTTTTTCCACTCAAAAGATTTTTGCTTGCAGACTGTACACCGGATGCAGATCTGGAAACTGGTACTTGTTGCAGGTCCTGCAGCACATAGCCCAGTTCCTGGACGGCTTCAGCCTCAACAACTTCTCGCTGGTGTCGCAGCGGTGTAGGGACGTGTCGTGCAGCCTGCTCGAGAGCAGGGGCATGGTGGTGCTCAAGTGGGAGCGGCAGGCCGCAGGATGGAGGGTCGGCTCCAAGGTGTGGGCGTGCTCACTCTCCTTTCTGAACCAATCAATCAATCAATCAGTTTGTTTTTTCTTTCAAGGGTACATACTCCTTGAAATGGTACATAAGCGCAAAAGGCGATCGTGTCGCCTGACTGGGCACTCATTGCGCATTGCTGCTTTCTATACTAGTGTTCGCCATCGAGGGCCTCAGTGACAATGTCTCTCTCTTTGTGGTTCATTAGGATGTACCTGTGTTTGTACGAATATAAATGCGAGGGCAGGTTCTGATGCCCTCAAAAAAGAAAAATAATATAACTATTATAACACGAGCTGAGGCCGCACTAAAGTCTATCACACTGCGGGTGCATAGCAGAAGTGAAAAAGGGAATTAGGAAATTGAAGAAATATCGGTTTACGTTCTGACTGCACTCATTCTCACTGCTCAGGTCCTCCTCACTGTCGTGTTTGCAATCCACTTGGTGAGATTGGTGACTTCACAGATACGCAGCACCATCACTGGCCATCTGTCTGCAGTTTTTTGTTCTTCGTAGCGTAGGCTCTCAAGCCGCCCCTGCAAGCAGAGTAATGCACACGAAGCAAAAGCCATCAACTACACCAGCACCAGACCACTCTGGAGCAGAAACTAAAAAAAAGGACAAGCAGAAAAGATCTGCTGGGCCCGATACGACCATCACACTCACTCTTGTTCTGGTCATTAAGGTAGCAATTCGGACCGGTTGGTTTATGAGTCCCCCAAGATAGTGCAAAAAATACAAAGGACGAGGAAGTAAACAGACAATAGCGCACTGCAACTCTGGTTTCTATGTAGCAAACAATCAGTATATAAAGACTGAGACCAACACATACTCTCCATAAGTTCTGTTTAACCCCGTAACAAGAAGGAACCTCCCTCTTGTTACGGGGGTTAAACAGAACTTAGGAGAGAGTATGTGTTAGTTCGAAGTTATATATATGATTGTTTTCACGATTAAAACCAGTTGCGAGTGTGCGCTCTTGTCTGTTTACGTCCTCGTCCTTGTATTTGTATCTCCGTTCGATCACTTGGCCGGATTATTTTTCGCCTTGATGTTGAGAGCTAGAACTTTTCTTTTGCGCGGTAGGCCACTCATTGTTCCGGGAAGACCACACTCGATGCACGGAACGCTATTTGTTGTTCGTTAGGCGTAGGTGCACGTAATGGCGGACTTTTTCCACGAGAGGCAGAGGCTACTCGTCATCATCATCACCACCACCACCGGTGTGTACTTCTTTTATTTTGCGTAAAAGATAATGTCTGCACATTTTTATGTTAGTTTTCGACAATAAAGTTTGTTTCTGATAATTATTTTTTCGCGGAAGCCCCCGATGTGTGCAAATGCGATTTCCAAGGACTTTGTTAAATCGAAACTTGGCGCAAAAGTACTTCGCTAAGTCGGGAGATAAAATGCACTGTCTTCAATGAATGCAAAAATAGGGACACATAAAAAAATTCGTTAAATCGCGACCTTCGTTAGATCGGGGTTCGTTAGATCGAGGTTCAACTACATCTATGTACAGTCGCCGGCCGATTTTTGGACATCGATAATTCGGACACATTTGATTCCATATTCGGACATTTTCGCCGAACTGTCTCTCACCTCATACAGTTAATGTGTAACATTGGACAGAAATTTCGGACATCTTAGAAGCTTAGTGCCCACGAGCTCGGACAAGATATGCGTGATTTCCTCAGCTTCTAGGTCACAAAACAGCCACCGCGATAGCGCCGCGAGCTTAGTCGCCGCCATTTTGCTTGCTTTGATTTCGCCCTTGCAGCCTCGATGCCACGTCCTACGCAATAAACAAGCTGGGTCGTGAGGCTATTGGCCTCGAGATCGACCTAGAGGTGCGCGCCACGGTCGCGCCATCATCATCATCAAGGCGAGGATTGGAGAGCGGCCGCCCCATAGGCACTCTCCACGTTGGCGCGCGAGACGGCGTAGATTTTTTAGTTTATTTTGTCAGCATACTATCGGTCGGAAAACTAATTCTAGCGGAAAGGGTGCGGTGCTGTTCGGTGCTTCAGGTGAAGATTGAATCGTGTTGCCAGCGTGCGGCCTAAGTTTAAATAATCGCTTCTGTGATGCGTCGTCTGCTCTAGGCAGACGTTGGAAAGCATGGATCACCACGACTGATGCCTGTCTCCGGCTGAACTGGAATATTTATGTTAAATATTTCTTTCTTTTAAAATGGATGTATCGGTTCATGAGCGTGGGGATCCAACAAAACAATAAATTTCAACCCAGATAACATAATACTGGTACTGTAAGCTGTGAAATCGCAGCTTCTATGCATTTTTTTAACTTCTAGCTTTGCAGTAATATAAATATTTAGTATGAAGAGAAGTTAGCGCTGTATTGGAAATTTCCGTGCTGGTGAGTTGTTCTGCAGCCAATGTTTCCCTTTACTGTGCCATAGTGTGGTACGTTTTTCGGAGTCTGAACAATTCTACTGCGTTGCAATGAGGAGAGAGTGCCTCTTCTAGTTACGATCCGCAAACTGCACGGTTGGCAGGACAACTGAAACAAGTGAAACAAATTGTTTTAATATATATGCCGTGAGTGTAATAAACGAGTGTAACCGAGCAACGCAGCAATGTTCGTGTTATTAAATGCTTTTCTCGGTAGTGTGGGTTCACCCGCTTCAATTTTCTTGGTGAGGGCAGAGGATGTCAAGAGGCTAATATTATAAATTTCTGGCTAAATAATCTTGTATCCAAACACAGTTGACTCTGCAACTCCAACAAACGACGCGCACCACGACACAGGCAGGATCGGCCGCACTGATACTCTTTTACTGATGAGGGCCAGCGACCTTCACGTAACTTTCCGATCACCCTCCGCCCTCACCTAACGTATATCGGGACTGGGCAGTTCGTAGAATAACCTTGACATTATTCAACTAATGTTTTAATTGCAATCTTTTTTTTTTTCCAGTTAATCGGAATTTTTGTGCTGGAGAAAGTCAACATGGAGTAAAAAATGCCTGCTTAAATTATTTTTTTTTGCCGTCTTAATTTCTTTTATGACACAGGCTTGCACGGTAAACCACTTCAGCGTGGTTGTCATTTCACCGAAGGTGATTATACTGTTTAAATAATAACTTAAAAATGACTTCACTTTAAAAAGCTTCACGTGTTCATATATTCTGTAGGACTCACAACGTGAAGTTTAGAATAGGAATGCAATATGCCATTCATGACATAGTAAAACTATTAAAATAAAGTAGTTTTAACGTCTTTCATGCAATATGACCGGCGAAAAATGAACTAACGGATTTATCAATTGATTAGTCTATTAAAGGATAGCGATCAGTCGGGTTAATTTTCTAATCAAACCACAGATCCACTCAACATTCAATGTTTTATGAAAGCTATGGTTTGTGCGAGATAACAAAAATACATGGGACCAGCGATTGTATACAAACCAACACAATAAGATTATGGAAGCTTCCGACTTAATAATAATTGCTTTGCTGAATTTCTACGCATGTGAAACGATACAACACAACCTTTGGTAAAAAGAAACGGCAACAAAAGCATCAAACATTTAATAAGGAGGGTCAAGCTCAGCCGGAAACGGGCTTGCGTCGTCGAGATCCATGCTTCTGAGCGTGCGCCCGTAGCAGACGACGCACGGCGGTATCCCCGCTTTCGCATGTTTCCAATTTCGGCCACACGGTGGCGACACGGTTCGATCTCGAGGCGAATAGTCGGGTTTCCCGGTTCTGCTATAGCCAACATGGCCGCCGTCTGCCCATTCTTATAGTGCTTCCAGTTTTTCTCGTGGTTGGTGTTTTTCGAGTGCAACCGTGAGAAGAGCGGCCATCTGCCATTCTTGTGGTCTTTGAGCGCGAAGGTTTTTGGCCGATAGGCTTAGTATTGAAGCAAGCTTGGTGGACTAAACATTGTCTCCAAATAGTGCCGAATGGCGCCAACTTCAACTTCGTTGTTTCTGCCAACGAAGGCGCCGACAGGGCGCAGCACCGTGATCGAACAGAACAAACAAGTGAAAAGTGAACAATATAAAGCGGAAGTTGCACGAGAGCTTAAAATTGACATCAAGCAAGTGGAAAGTGGCCAATATGCAGCGGAATATTTGCAGAAATTTGATATTTTGGCTGAAATTGATTTTTCGGACCGCTTGATTATTTGGACAAATATGGGGTCCCCTCTGGGTCCGGAAAATCGTTTGCTGACTACATGGCTCCATAAATTGCATTTCACACTTTTGACTCGTGTATGCTGTGCCCTATGCTGTTCCATATTCTAGTGAATATATTCAGTTTACTAAATTTTCAGTTAAATGAACCATTTCTTTGGATCCCTTGAAGTTCACTGAAGTGAGAGTTTACTGTATGTAGGTGAATTTTAGATTATATATATGTTATCTTATCAAGACATACACGTTCAAAACACTAAAAGCATCGCTTTTTCCTCCGACAGCCGAATCCCGTAAGAACTACCTTGCGCCGCGTATGAACAATGCGCGAAACTTGCTTTTTTCTTGAGGTGAAAACGGGTATAGAGCGGGCGAAAGAAGTGACGAAGAGCGATACTAGGGAAGCGGGAAAGCCGGCGATCGCGTTGGCGTCGGGCCGTTGGGCACCTTGTCACTCACAAGGAGCAGTCTCTTGTGCAACTTTCTTGTTTGGTGCATACATGCGTGCGTCCGTGTGCGGCGTGCTATCAAAGCGGGTTGAGGCGGCATTGCTGCATGGCGTGGACGGCACCATGAACACGGAGCTCAAAATGGAACGCTTTACAAACATCTGTGTGCGGCCTTCCAGTAAATCTTTGTATACCGGTTGACTTTGTCTCACACATTGCACAACCTTGCAGACCGCGGCTGCGACATTCCGGGAGAAGGAGCGGGTTTGCGGTGACCGTAGTTCAGTGGAGACGGACTTTGACGTTGCACTGTGTGGTTGCATTCTGGCATATGGGCGTTCGTTGATCTCTCGATCTCTGAATGGGTTACTGCTTGTGTAACCTTTGTGACGTTTTTATGTTCTTTTTTGTCCAGACAAATTTTTTTTGTGAACAACACAAATAATAATTTTGTTACCTCTATCGTTTTCCTTTCGCACGCACCTACTCTGACTTTGGGGTCGCGGAAATTGGGGAGGAAATGCGTGAGCAATGTAAAGAGTCTTTCCCTCCTTCGTTTTACTTTGTCACAGACATCCTTTTACTGTAAGGTCCGCGGCCGCGTCATTTAAGTAGGATGAATGTTCGCGGATTACGGGGTCCGCGTTGAGGTATTTGTAGGGGTGGGCGATCACTCAGTGCTTTTTTGGAAATCGATATTCGTCCAAAACGTGGGATGGGGAACGACTCAGGGATGGGTGACGACTCGGGATATTACAGTATGCAAATCCACTTCCTGCGAATTGTTTTATCGGAGTGTTGAATGAATCCTTGTGTGCTTCGCGATCCACAGATCACTCCCAGAAATTTAAGCACGATATCAATATGACAAAGTGCTGGCAGAAAAAGGGAACTTACCAATCGGACGTTGAGAAATAAAGTAACAAATCTTTCGAGGTTAAGGAAAGATGCACATCGAAAACGGCAATATTTTGCAAAAAGATGTGATTTTGGGTTTTATGGTGTTTTATTATTTTTGAATCTTTATGTTTGATAAATAAAAATAATGAGTCCCGGCTATGATAGTGAAATTGGTCAGGTACGCATTTGAAGACCTCCAGGCCACCCAGAACGGCAGGAATTTGAGCCATTTTTTTTTCTGCATGGTTCTTGAGTTGTGGCGTCACCCACCATCTCATTTACGTTGAAAAGTAGGCCTAAGCGTCTTCTCTCCATTGCAGTCTTTTGTAGCTTTGGTTTCTCACGGGAATTTCTTAACAGATTATTATTTTACGTACTGTGAAAGCTACAGATCTATGGTAAGATTCAAACATGTTTTTCCTTTTATGTAATTTTGGGGCGTCAATTTGTGCACAAGAATTTTTGTTCTTAATATTCTATCAACCATATTTGCCATACATATACCTCAGAATATGTAGGATGCAACTATCTTTGTTCAATTAGAATAATGTATGTTCTTTGTATTTATTAAAAATATAAGCAACATTTGTTAGCCCCTCGATATGTCATTTTTGCTATTTTTAGTTGTTTTAAAATGAAAGGAGCATTGCACACATTATTTTTGTTGTTCATTGCACTCAGCGGTTTAAAATGAGTGAATGAGTTTATTTTACTTGGTTTTTTTGGTGGGCATTGCCGTGCCTCACATATGCACAAACACTTTTTTTCTGAATGTACATTGCATCGAGAATGACTAAACAGAATTTGACAAATTACCTTATGTGAACATGCCAAATTGACAAAAAGGTAATGCATAGTTAGACTGCTTTTCTTTTTTTATTGGTGTTTTTTTTTCTCACTTTTCTGGCTATTGTTTTACAAACCCAATAAATTAAGAGGCAATCATGCAAATATATAACTCAACAATCTTGAATGCTTTGTTATTAGAACATTGATTTCGTGCGAGTGAATGGAAGTGTGAGAGGAAAAATTGTGCCACAATAAAAGGGGCAACGTTGCAAACAAAGCCCGACTGCTTGAGCGGATGCCTTTTGCCCCTTTTGCTTGAACTACCATTTTTTAGACTTATCTGCAGCCCCTTGATAAAACTTTCACTTTACATTTCATGCAAGCATCAAGAACCATTGTTGTGTGAACGCGTGAAACCCTGGCTACAAGCGAGTACTTTGCCACCATTTGTATCCAAGGGCCACACGAGGCGCAATCCCTGCACTAGCACGAACGCTACCTGTAAGACAAACAAATGTGTCAAGTAGGTTTAGACTCGTCGTTCGACAGCACCCCCATTTTTTCTTGTGCGTACGATTAAATTTGTCAATGGTGTTGTGTTTTCAGCGGTGGTTCTTCAGCAACGCCTTCACGCCCATCAGCAAGTGGTACTTTTCGGAAGAGGACAACATGTCAAATCACCTCAAAGACTGCCCCTTCTTCAAGAGGAACATCAAAACAAGGCCTCATTACTGCTTCACCCTCCACAACGGGATGCCCTCCTCCAATCGCAAGCGGAAGGAACTACTGCAGATCTCGTTCTGAGACGAACAAACCGTCGAACACAACGACCCGGTGTCCACATTGGTGCGGCATGCACGTTGATCTGGTGTCCACATTGATCTGGTATGTGCACTGAACCAGTGTCTGCATTGATCTGGTGTGCACGTCGACCCGGTGTGCAGATTGATCCGGCGTGCACGTCGACCCGGTGTGCAGATTGATCCGGCGTGCACGTTGATCTGGTGTCCACATTGATCCGGTGTGAAAGTGAGCAACCGTTGCGCTACTAACAGGACTAACTTTTTTGCGTCTTTTGCGTGCAATATTTATGGCTTTTATGATATGTAAGACTGGGAACTGCGTTCTCTACGCATGTGATATATGTGGGTGTATGGCATCGCGAGAGATTTTTCTTTTGTTCAAAGTGAAATTAAACTGCATCTTCTTTAAACTGGTCCCTGGTTTCATCTGTGCTTGACTCAAGTTTTTCAGTATGCTACTGAAAGCTACTGGCTTTTTTCAACCTTGCTCCTGAATCTGCCGATTCTTTAGCATCTGCAAAACCCATTGTTTCGGGTGCTTATCAATACATGGGGCTACTCTGCAGGCTTGTTTTGGTTCTATGGTTTCCACATCAAATGAGCCTGGACTGCATTATTTTCAGAAATATTTTCCAAAATAAGTTTACCAACAAAATGTTTTTTTATAGTGCTGTAAAGTCGACGCCCGTCTTTGCTACATAAAAACATGGTATCGCAAAGCAGGAAAGGTGCAACTACACTACACCTGTGGCATCTCAAAAATGAAGAGTGCGTTTTCACCAAGTACAATGCTTGCATTCTTAAGTTTCCCTTGATGAAGAGACAGTCGATCTCGGAACGTTAGGACCCTCAGATTTAGGAGCTTGGTTGACTGTCCTTCTTTACAGTCAATTAGATTAGGAAATGACTGACTGTCAGTTATCTATGTCCTTCATTGTTTTCTTTTTTAATGCGAAAGCTATAACGGTTTTATGGAGCGAGCCAACGTCATCAGTTTGAAGCGCAAAACGGCAGCTTATATTCTTTCTCCAAGTGTAGCCAGCTCCCATCTGAAACCACGCGAAAAGCCTAGACATGGCACCTATAGTCGGTGACAGGTCAAGAACGAAGTGGAAGCTCCTCCCACCCCTTTCCACTTCAGCGGAGCAAACGGTGGAGAGGAGGTCGCCTTCTCTCTTTCGTTCGCTCCGCTGAAGTGGAAAGTGAGAGGAGCTTCCACTTTGTTTTGACCTGTCACCGACTATAGTTTCCCAGATCCCAAAGGAGTGAAGTAAAGCTGATGAATTTTCGGCTTCAATTCCATTGGCTGGCGCGCGTTGACGAGGCTCCCATTGGCCGCTGCACGTCGGTTTCAACGATCGCTCACTTGATGGCGCTGCGTGTCTGCGAGGCAGTGGCTCCACTGGTCCACGACCAAGGTCAGTGCGCCGTATGCCGCGGACGACAGAAGGGAGCGCAGAGCGGCGTGTGTGCTTTCGCATTCACAACTCATATGAAGTGCTTAGGTGTACCTCAAGCCTTTTCTCTCATGGGCCCATTAGTGTCAGGAGAGAGAAAGCTGCCCCTCTTGCTTTTGCCTTGTCTGCAATTACAAGGTGAAAAAAAAAGTTTAGCCCCACCTCCAAAAAAGATTCTATACACGCCCATGCATAGACCCCTAGCAATCCACATAAAGAACAGACACAATCCACATACCTATTTTTGTTATTTACCACACTTATGATAGCTTATTTTGGAGTCGCAGGTCGAAGACCCATGCCGCGAAGGCTGTAGACAGCCTGTGGACTGCCGGAAGAGAAGGCCATCAACGGGTGTTCTGCCGTCCCTCCTTTGTTGCAAATGTTAATATGACCTTGCTCTTGCAAAGTAAAAATCTAGACTTACAAATTTTTTTTAATACAAGTTGCATCATTATATAGTTGAAAACGAGCGTGTTGGTTAATAGATACAAAACTATGAAAGATGTCCTGTTCCCGTCCCTCGTCCTCGCTGTTTTATACTTTCAAGTTTTGTTCATTATATAAGATGCACGACTGAAATTTGGGGTTGGTAATGCGAGCTTTGCTACTTTGAGGTTTGCATAGAACGTCAAATTGCTGAGCCATCTAAGTTTTGGGAACCCTATGTATTTTTTTAAGCATACTGTCAGCCAATTTGTGTTGACCCAAAGCATGATAAAGAAGCAAGAGCAGACCAAAAGCAAAAATGCTGCATAAACATTCTTGGATGAAGAAAGAATAAAACAATTAAAACTGGGACAATACAACCACATCTTTCAACTAGCAACAGACGGAGTAAAATGTTCACAGCGAGCAGCCGACTGTACCCAGGAGGAAAGGGAGGAGAAGCGGATAAAAAACGTGAAGTGCAAGTCAGAGAGGTGGGTTTATCTCGGATTTTAGAAATTCAACCTCAGTTTTCGTCAGCAGGAGGGAAGGGTTTGACACGTTGTTATTTGCTGTGGTCATGGCGAATGACTTTATGATCTGTAACAAGGTGTTGAACTGGGCGAGTTGGAAAAAGTTTGACATGGTGGGTGTAACATCTTCAAAAACGAGGACAATATGAAAGGAACAGACACGACAGGACACAGCTGCACTCGCAACTGAAATGTTTGAAAAGGAAATGGAACAGATACGTCAATACCAGATAACACAGTGTGGGATCAAACAATACGCCACGCATTGTGTGACAAGGAGCTGTCCTTTTTGCGCCAGACCAAGGCTGGCATAAGTTTTTGAGTCTAGTGAACCTGTTTTGATGACACGTGTCATCAAAACAGGTTCACTAGACTCTTTCAGATTTTCAGAATTCCTTCGGTGTCTCCGTTGCTGGATTCGTGGACCTGATTGATCCACCTTAGTTGAACATGAGAGAGGGATCTACCGCCAGAAGAAAAGGAGCTGCATCGGTTCATGCGTCGCCCCGTTCTCGGCGAGGTTTTTCTTTTATTCCTTGACAGAGCTATTAGAGTACAACTATACTCTGTCTCCACCTTAAGTCCGAGCGCAGCGTACTCTATGAAACGACAGAGCCAACTAAATAGCGGCAAAGTTGCAACGTCACGGAGTGCATCATCGAGGAACCTAATCAGAGTGCAAAAAGTACGCTTTTGTCGCTGCTTGGTTGGGCCTATCGTCTCGTAGAGTCCGCTGCGCTCTGACCTAAAGTGAAACGGAGTATTGGCTGCCATGTTTTCAGATATGTAGACGATTACCTAATCATATCCTGATGGAACTTTTCTTGATAGCATTACAGCCGTTTTTTCCGCTTGTTCGTCAGGCCTCATTTTCACGAAGGAAGAACCTCCGAATGAAGGTCTTCAGTACCTCGATTTGCGGCTTCATGTCAGTGCCACTGGACTCTGCTGGGCCTTTCAACAAATGGTCTGCTAAACCTGTCTTACCGTTTTCTAGCGCCCGTTCGAAGTCGGTGAAACACGGTATCATCAAATCTTTGTTTTCTTCATCCTTCACGAAGTCTTGCTGTCATCTTTCAGACGATAAGCTTCAAAATCCAACGCATGAGGCCAATACCACCTAGAATACAAGGCCTGCGCATGACGTTCGTTAGTGAGATCCCCGACCCGCCCCAAGCGGCAAACAGGCTGAAGCTTGACGAGTATGGGCTGCGTCCAACTGCGTCGCATTCGCTGCGTGCCACAGCTGTGCGCGATGCTGAGAGCGCGAGCAGATAGCGAGGTTCCAGTTCATTGTAACGTGCACGCGACCTCTCCGCCAGGAGCGCGGCCGCACGCGCTCCTGGCTGGGGACAGGCATTCGAGCGCGCGCTCGTCTGCGGAAGAACGCTTCAGCTGCGACCCGGTATAAAATTTCCTCGAAAATGGCGTCCACTGTAGCATCCAGGCGTCCAGCAGAAGGGCTTGCAGCCCTTCGCAAGCAGTACGGCCATTTCACTCACGCATTGACGCTCCACGTGAACGTCTAACTTCATCGTATGCCATAGCAACAGACACGCGGTGTGAGCATCTGTTTCATTATCTGCTACGACAAACCATTGAAGCAGGCGACGGAGCAGACGACGTCGCAGACGATGCAGCAGACGACGGTGCTCATCCGGGCTAGCTAGAGGGCGCTGAGGGGATCTACTGGTGACGTTTAGAGGAGAACGCGCAGGCCTTGTGTTCTGGAGTGGTACATGATGAGGCTCGTCAGGGCAGGGTTTCCCGTCGACCTTCTACGATCAGTATTGGAAAGGCTGATTCGCGGGCCTGATCGCCAGTCACCAACCACAAAAAGAAAGCCCGATTCGCCGTCATTCCTTACGTACACAATCCAGCCACGCGGATAAAATCCATTGCCTCAGGTTTTCTCGTGCCGCATGCGTCTTAAGCAACTCTGTCAACAAGTGAACAACAACCGGATTCTGATTAGCTGCACTGTTAAACACGAAAAGAAATTCATTCCATGCAAAGAAAAGAAAGTTTACTTCATCTCCTTGAGCTGCGGCCATCAAAAGTCAGACCTGCAGATGCTCCAATCACAGACTCCGGGTACATCACGACGAAGTTTCTGAAGCCTCTCCAGATTCCTAATATCCCATAGTCATGCATGCCCGTTCGCGCGTTCCGCTCTGTCATCCCCTTTTGATGAAACAAAACTCCGCGGAGGGAGGCATGACAGCAGGTTTCGACAGAGAGATCATAGTCACTCAGCATGACCACAGCAAACAGCATATGAAACACCTTCCTCTGCTGATGAAAACTGAGGTTGAATTTCTAAAATCCGAGATAAACCCACCTTTGTCCTGACGTGCATTTCGTGTGTTTTATCTCCCCTTCTCTTACCCTCTCCCCTGCTGGCATATGAACATTTTACTCGTCTGTTGCTTGTTGAGAGATGTGGTTGTATTGTCCCAGTTTAATTTTTTTATTTTTTCTTCGTCCATGACTTAAACCAACACGCTCTTCTCCCAAGCATAAATATTCTACACAAAAAAAAAATTGACATGTTCTAGTAAATGAAAGTTAAATCTAATCAACATGGTTAGTCACAAATGCCCCCAACAATGATTGCGTGCTTTTCTCGGATGTAAAGACGTGCATGTTGGTTTAGGGATGAAATATGAAATATTAAAACTTATTGAGGAAGCAATTGCCTCGTGGATATGCTGCTCTAACACCAGGGCAGGAGGCAGAGAGATTGGTCAATACTTTTGAATTTGATTTGTCCCGCCTTTGTAAAAAGGTCTGACAATAGCCTTTTATTAGCTGCTCTGTAATTCTACCTGTCACCTGTCGTTCACTACAATAAGCAGGCATACACTTTCCTCTTAAAACATTTTATGTGCCCCCCCCCCCCCCCAAAAAAAAAAAAAATGCAGGGTTTTATCTGCAAAACTAACTACGCATCGCCGAACGTCCAAATGTAGCATCAAGCTGTCCGAACCCAGACGCCACAGTTTCAAAACCAGCCATTATCTTATTCGAGAAGTTATAAATAATTTTCGGAAATTTTTGATGGAGACAATGGCGGCCTAGTGAGTCCTCGAACACGTGGAGCTGAATAGCACCGGTTACTGAGAAGGGACGCCATTCTTCCGTTGAAATTCTCAAAAAATTATAAAGTTTGAATATTATAACGGTTACTATTGAAACTTAGGCATCTGGTTAGGACCACTAGCGCTACACTGGGACAGAAAATGATGCCTGATAATGCATCGTTTACTTTTGCAATAATATATATATATATAATATATATTTATTTATTAAGAAAAGGAGATGGTAGTACGCTTATTTAGTGCCTGTCAACGGCCGTAAGGCCTACTGGGCAGTACACTTTGTCCTCTACATGGTGGCTTGAATAGGAAACCGTACACAATATACTAGTTTCCGGGGTACAATAGAGATAGTATAACATATAAAAATATTTTTGTTTAAAAAACCTCGTTGTTGACATGGGCACATAAGCAAAAAATTGAAAATGTCAGCTTGCAAAAACATCGAATTGTATGTGTATTGTAACCGTGTCATTGAACTCTTTTGAAGTTGTATAAAAGGTGTGAAGACATTTACAGGTTTTCTCAGACGGAACACGGAAACACAGCGACGCCAACAGCTCATCACAGTCAAGAGGTGCCGTGCACAACATGGCGTAAAAATGTCATCACGTGCAAGCCTCCCTGTCGTGAAGAGTCTGAAGGCTTACGTCTGCCAAAATAGAATTAGAGCGACAAAAACGACTGCCGCTGTCCATATTAGAAATACAAACTCTAAATGCGGCCGAACAAGTGAACAAGAAAGATAGCAAGCGCTGTAAAGGCTTCGACATGGTGAGTGACACTGACACGTATAATAAAAAAGACTTATCAAGCGGCCATCTCAGTAAGCTTGCGACCTAACCGAGGTGTTCCCCCGCCTTGGCTGCTTTACACCAGACTTGTACGTAACTTAAATACTCTGCTCAAGTTACTGTATCTTAAATACTTGTGTGAGTAACTTGGTATCTTGTAAATACTTTCGAACGTCAGTATTTAGTACTCTAACTTAAATACTTTTTTCAAGTAACTTGTACTCATTATAAAGTTGCTTTCTTTTTTTAAATTTTCTTTAGAAGCGGGAAGCTTGGAAAATATTGAACTCCAGTTATTTTGGCTAGGCGCCCTGCCATTGCAGACACATTTCGTGCCAGGTAATACAGTGCACTTCCGTGCTGCTGCTGACAGAAAGAGGTGACACGGAGAAGCAGGTGTCGCAGCCTCAAGCCGAGCGGACGCGTGTCGTGTCTTCTAACTGGGCGAAACGTCAAAGCACATTTTCCTACAATTTGTTTGTGGCCAAGCCCAAGAGCAGCAGAGATTGCGAAGCTGAAGGGCATGCGGGTGAAAGCATAAGATGCGTACAAGGTTACAAGCCAGAGGAGAGCACTTGCGTCGTAGATAGGGTGGGTTCTACAAGTGTCTGGTAAGGGTCGACAGTAAACCGAAGCTTATTTTTCTATGTTATTTATTTATTTATTTGACAATACTGCAGGCCCCGTTAGGGCCCAAGCAGGAGTGGAGGGGGAAAAGAAAGGGAAGGGATGGCAAAGACACAAACACACACGTTCTTCAACACAACACTGATACTAAATAGCATATATCATTGCAATCTCGAAAAAAATACATCAGGGGTAGGGCTATCAACAGTGTCTTTTTCTAAGCAGTTCCATTCTATTATGGTCCTAGGAAAAAACGAGTTTTTAAAAATATTGTTTGCACTTTGGTATGGCTCTAAAAGACTTCCATGATTAAACCGTGTATTTCGGCGTGTGACGTGCTTTACGTAAAGGGATGAATCTAAATTAAAGTAATTATTCTTTATTAGGTACAAAAACTTCAATCTGAAATTTTTACGGCGCGAACTCAAAGACTCCAATTCAAGTGATTTCAGCATTTCTGATGGGCTGTCTAAGCGACGGTACCTATTGCATATGAATCGCGCAGCTAGCCTTTGAACTTTCTCTAATTCGTCTATGGCTTTCTGTGTACACGGATCCCAGACTACGCACGCGTATTCTAAAACTGGCCTAACTAAAGTCTTATAGGCACAGAGCTTGACACTGGAGGGTGCCAGTGGCAGCTTGCGCCTTAGGGACCACAACGCACGTCTCGCAGCAGCACACACATTGGCAACATGTGTATTCCAGTTCAGACTGCTCGTAATTGTTACACCAAGGTACTTAACTTCAGAAGCTTCTTTAACTTGAGTGCCATTAATTGTATAGGGAAAGTTCAGTACAGTTTTTTTATTCGTAACCCTTAGTAATGTACATTTCTCCAAGTTTAATGGCATTTGCCAATGTTCGCACCATGCAGAGACATTCTGAAGATTATTTTCGAGAGCTAGCTGATCATTACGGGTTTCTACTTCTTTGTACAATATGCAGTCGTCTGCAAACAACCGAACTCGAACTCTGTCATCTACGCTGTCAACTATGTCGTTTATGTAGATTAGAAACAATATCGGTCCCAGAACCGATCCTTGTGGAACACCCGAGGAAACAGATAACTGACTTGAAATTTGCTTATCTATTTCGATAAACTGGGAGCGGTTTGAAAGGTACGACTGAACGAATTGGACCAGGTCGTTTTTTATTCCGATTGCGTACAGCTTCTGCACTAGTTTATGATGTGGTACTTTATCGAAAGCCTTCGCGAAGTCTAAAAAGATGGCATCGACTTGCTTCCTTTTATTTAGGGCGAGGGCAAAATCATGTAAAGTTGTTACTAGCTGTGTCACTGTTGATAGCCCTCGACGAAAGCCATGCTGAGCACCGGTAAGGAGATTATTTTCTTCCAGATAATCAGTAATGTGCCTGCACACTATGTGCTCCAGTGTTTTACAACAAACAGAAGTAAGGGATATAGGGCGATAATTAAAAACGCACTGAGGATCACCACTTTTTAAAATCGGCACAACACGAGCGCGACGCCAGTCAAAAGGAATCTCTTTTTGTTTTAGCGAGTTATTAAAAATGACGAACAAATAATGCGATAGCCATTCAGCATAGCGTCGAAGGAATGCGTTAGGTACATTGTCCGGCCCACACGCTTTTTTAACATTTAGCCGAAGCAAAAGATCAAAGATTCCTTCCCGGCTTACGACAAGGTCCCGCATTGCCGACGACTTATCACAGATGCCATTTGGTTGTGCTGCCGAATGGGGGCTGAATACGGACTGAAAGTACCTATTGAATTCGTTTGCCATGTCGGTTTTATCAGTGACAAGATTTCCATTAACATTTAAACACTCAACACACTTTTTTGTTCCTGATAAGAAGTTCCAAAATTTAGCGGGCGCTTCCTTCAGAACACTGCTAAGAGATTGCGAGAAGAAAAACTCCTTGGAAGTTGAAATTTTTTCTTTCAATTCTTCTTTTATTTGAGAAAGTTCAGATGTCCCATACTTATGAGTTCGCTTTTTACGTTGCAATTTACGTTTTAGTTGAATAATCTCTCTTGTTATCCAAGGATTGTTTCTTCGTGTGTGTTTTACCTTGCTGGGTACATACTGTGCAATGCAAAAATTGCAGATGTTTTTAAACATAGTCCACTGGGTTTCTAAATCACGTTCTTCACAGAAATCATCAAAGTGTGTTTCCAAGTAGTCAAGCACATCAACATCACTCGCATCGTTGTAATTTTTAACAATCGATTTTCTTACACCGCCAAGTTCCGCGTTTTTGAAAAAGTTGGATGTAAAATACAGCAATTTATGATCCGACAACCCTGTTAAAACGTCAATAGTGTAGCACGATATTAGTGGACTAACAAAGACCAGGTCCAAAATAGATTGCGCCGTGTTGCCAATTCTAGTCGGCGATGTCACTATCTGAGTCAGATCGTTCGAGAACGCACAGTTAAGTAGCATCTCTGAATCACGTGCGTGTGCTCCCGCCGATCTCATTTTGAACCAGTCAATATGGGGTAAATTAAAATCACCGGCCATAATTAGTCGTACGCGATCATTACGAAAAGACCCGAGAAAGTCGTATAATTGCTCAAGGAACACTGGTGAGGCATTGGGCGGCCTGTATACTACTCCTAAAACAAGGCTATTCCCGTAAAAGTCAACCCGACACCACAAACTTTCGTGGTTAGGAATCCCTGGTAGTAGGCACGCGCCTAATTCGGACTTTAGGACGATCGCAACGCCACCGCCACGTGACTGTCTATCGTTTCGGTATATTTTATGTGTCGGAGGAATGACTTCGCTGTCCTGTATATCTGAGTGCAGCCATGTCTCGGTTATCAGAGTGACGTGGGGGTCAAAATCAAGAAGCATTGCCTCCAAATCTGTAAGTTTATTCAAAACACTTTGCGCATTAAATGACACAAGTCGAAAGTTTATTTGCTTTTGACGTCACGGAGCGGTGGGAACACGTTTCTTGCCGCTGCTGGGTAGTTTCACGCGTGTTTGTGTGCTGTCATCCCACGTATAAATGTCACCGTTTACATGAAGCTTATCATTAACCAGAAACACTTTAGCGTCATTTTCTTTATCTTGCTGCGCAGATGCCCAGAGCAACTTTCGCGTTCGAATTGTTTCCTGCGACAAATCATGCCGGACAGAAACCTTACTTCCCTTTAGTAAGTGGCAATTTTTAAGAACAGACATTTTTTCACTGTGGTCTTGGAAGTGCAGTATGACTGGCCTTGTTTTTTCGGGAACATGCCTACCAAGACGATGCAGACGATCAACACTGTTAACAGTGACCTTCAGGGTGGTTTTGAAAAGATTATTTATGACTTTGTCTTTAAGCGAGTCTCCAGTTTCGCCGGGTTGCTCTTCAATACCAAATATAACAAGGTTGTCTTTTCTGGACCGGTCTTCGAGTTCAACAAGCCTCCTCTCTTGTAGTTTGTTCGCTTTCTGAATATCTGCAATAACTTGTAACAGAGGAGAGGCCCGTTCATTTTTTTGCAGAGCATCTATGTCCTTTTCTGCTTTATCCAGCCGTGTTAGGACATCTCTGACAAATGAATCTAAACTTAATTGTTTTTGCTTGATCTCTCTTATTTCTTTCCGCATTTCAGATTGGCCAGCAAGAAGCTGGTCGAGTGATTCCTCGATACTAGGTCCAGGATTGGTTTCTACATCACCCGATTGTAATAACAATGCTGATATCAAGTCACGACACACGAACGCAACGCTTCTAACTATGGTTTGTGGACTTGGTGACAGAAACAAGCACCGATCGTCACTACGATAGCAGTGTACAGGATATGTGTAACTGACCTGGACAGTGAAGAAGACAGGCGTATTTAGCGTCCGTGCCATCACGATGTCACCAAGTCCACTGAAGCCGACGAGATCGTTGTGGGCGTTTATAGGTAAAGTTCCGGATGTGACGCCAGGGTAGAACGTAGGTTCCGGAAAGCGGTACACCAGAGTGAAGTGAAAGCATATAAAAGAAATGCCTTTGCATCCGCACCCAGTCGCACACACCGCTCGTTCGTTTCACTAGGCTTTCTTCGCACACAAGTGGAAAAGTTTGTTTTAAAAACCATGACCTCGTTTTGCGACAGGTTCTCATTGATAAGCAGCTGTCAATATGGCTTTCGACAGCAGAAAAGTACGACGCTCTTGCTGGAAGACGTGACGGAATTTATGAATGAGAAACTAGATAAAAATCAAATAGTACTGGCAATATTTCTAGACCTAACGAAAGCATTCGATACGATTGATCATTCCATATATTACTTGATAAACTCGAAAATCTGGGATTTAGAGGACCGTATTTTAGATTCTTTAAAAATTACTTTAACAACCGTACTCAAAGGGTCAAAATTGGAAATAATGTAAGTGAGGCCGTACACCTTAACTGGTGTTCCACAGGATCGGTACTAGGCCCGATGCTCTTTAATATATATGTGAACGATCTCGCTTTGCTGCATTTGAACTCGAACATTTACCAGTACGCTGATGACACGGCTCTAACATTGGCAAGCGAAAATTGCAATATTGCAGTGTCCTCTCTACAACAGGATATCAACCAAGTCATGACCTGGTTTTCAAGAAATTGTATTTTCGTAAACACAATAAAAAACTACTCTAATGTGCTTCAGGGCCCATCAAAAACGTATTAATCTAAGGGAACCGATTTTTTTACATACAGCAGATTGTAGGAATTGTCATTGCTCGCCATTACTGTACGCTACAGAAACCAAATACCTGGGCTTACATCTCGGCGAATATTTGAACTGGAATGTACACATAGATCACTTAATGAGCAAATTGAGGGTAATCGCATCATACCTATATAGGCTGCGAAGTTACGCGGATCCGAATCTGAGGCGGACTGTCTACCAGATGCTAGGTGAGTCGAAATTGAGATACGGAATAACCATATATGCTTCCTGTTCCGATTTTAAGAAACAAAAAATAAATAATATGATAAAAAGGATGGTAAAGAATATTGTCTACGGAACGCGGCTTGAGCATATTGCATTTGAAGAACAGCTCTCCGACCTGAACTTATTGCCAATAGACAATCTTTTGAGGTTTGTTATTCTGACGAAATATTACTTCACACCGGATTTTAAGCCAGAGGCAATGAGACAAAAGCAGCTTAGGAAAACTGAAAAATTTATTGTTCCGAGAATATACACAAATTATGGAAAGAGGCTAAGGAAGTATTATATACCATGTCTTTTTAATGAACTACCGGGTAATCTGCAGAACCTGCCGTCGTTTAAAATTGCAAAAAGAGAGATAATGAAATGGTGTCAATGTGCGCGCACATAAATACCAAGTATGTGTTGCTGATTAATTTATGATTTGCCGTAACATGAACTCGTTGTGCTCTTATCATGTTCTTTTTGAAATGTGTTTATGTTAATAGTTTATGTTAATAGTTTGCCCCGTTCAGTGTCAATGATTGTATAACTTCAATGGCGCAGCTGCCCCGTTTTGTGTATTTTATCTTACTCTTGTTGTTGTAGTTTCTTTTCTTTTGGGGTCAATTGTGCTCTGGAGTACTGCCCGTACTCACACACAAGCACAGAAGTGCTTTCGTGAGACGGATTTATATGTTTGTAAAATTAAGCAAAAATAAACTATTACTAAAAAAAAAAAAAGACTCGTAAGACGCGCCTGTACGGCTCCAATCCGGTGGCCCATCGCTCGCGGCGTACGCAGCAGTAAGCCACCAAACAAACATTTCCTCAAAATAACTGACAGGAAGAAGCGGTGGCTGGCTTCCGGAGTCGTTTCAACAATTTCCCTCTTATACACACTGTCGACGCGATACGTGTGAGACCCCCTCGAGATCAAAGTCTGCTAAATCTAGTAAGTTCGTGACACTTCAGCGTCTTAAAAATGAGGTATACACCTGCTACGAATCAGTCCCGTTTGCACGTTTTATTTTGCAGACCCAAATAATTGCGCATAAGGCGTGATGTGCTTCTCAGCGAGCAATTTTAAATTCGAAAACAATTCTTAGTAAAAATTGGATAGCACAAATTAATCAATCGCCTGAACTTGTCGGGCCATCGCCGACAATTTAAAAAAGTTACGAAAATTTCTGCTTTTCTTTTGAGCAGGAGTCGCGATGCAACAAACTTCTTTGTCACGTATTCGATTTCGATGCGGGGGCAGCTAAGCCTCAGTCGCTGACGAGCGTTTGCTTGGATAGAAGCGTCGGAATCGGCAAGCTCAATGTAGCTAAAACAAGTGTGCGGCGATTTGTAACGCTGCACAGCTAAGAAGACAGCACGTCATTTACTCTTGAGGATGCAAAACCTTTTTCTACGGGGGCCACCACAGATCCGAAAAAAACATGAATCGGAGAGGCTGTGAATAGCCCTGATGCACGCCGCGCAAACTGTGATGTAAAGCTCCAGGTTTTTTTTTTTAACATTTTAAATTTTTTTAATATTAAAAATTAAACTTTGAGGCGCTGTTATCTTGTATTGTTATCTTGTATATTGTTTAGAGTGCGTACAAATGTTTGTTGGAAGTTAGGGCCACCCCTTCTACGTTTGCCTTGTTTGCGTCCTTGTCTTTTTCGCGCTTTATAATTAGCTTTCAGTGTGATTATGAACCAACTAGCCCAACCAAAGGTTGTGAATTGTGAGAGTTTAGTTTTGGTTCTGAAATTGCTAAAACCGGATCCGATTGGGAAGTCATGAAACGTTGCCGTGGAATTGCTGTTCTGCCCCTCATCAGCTTCGAAAAATGTATTTGTTTATTGATTAAATCAAAACATGAAAGACGTTTACAAATCTCTGTAATGAAACAGAGCTCAGCTCTGGGAGGAGGGGGTATGCCCTACCCTCCTCTTCACTCCTCCCCTCCTCCGGTGAATTTGTTCATGCATTTTCCAAATTTAGTGGGGAAACTGACTCCCATAAAGTAGCGCGGTTACGCCGACGAAACGCCGATTGCGACGCCGCCGCTCAGCTCGGAACGGGCGCCTAAAGCGCGCTCTAAAACCGGTATGCTCGTCCGAGCATTGCGTCGATCTGTGCCCTGACCATACGGAATACTAGATTTACAGTGGCTGTTGTAATGCAAACATTTCAAGCTATCGTGTAGGCTTCTCTATAGAGCTTTATTTTTAGACTTTCCCACCACAACGACCGTGAGGTCAAGAAAGTCCACCCGGCTCGGAGCACGTATGCGTATTTGTAATTGTATATGTATATGTATATATGTATATATATATATGTATATATGTATATATATGTATATATGTATATATATATATATATATAGTAGTATATGATATAGCTCGAAAAGTTTGCATTACAACAACTGCCACCCTCGCCTCTGTAAAACTAGTATTCCGTATGGTCAGGCGTCACAGATTCCGACGGATATGCTCGGACGAGCATATCCGTCCTGTTTAGAGCGCAGCTCTTAGGCGCCCGTTTCCGGTTGAGCGGCGTCGCCGTCGGCGTTTTCGTCGGCGTAACCGCGCGCATTGCATTATGGGACGCCACAGTTTCCCCGCTAAATTTAGCAGGGAAACTGAATTGAGTTTTGAGGTCACGTGACAGAGGTCACGTGGAGAAGACTGCATGATAATCACAAGATTGTTTTAAAGCACTAAAATATACACTGAAGGTGTGTCGAATTAATCTTCAGAGTAGAAATTTACTACAAACATTAAAGATGATTGGAACTTCAAAAATTCGCTGGTACCATTTTGACCGGGAACAATTTGTTCGGGGTCATTTCGACCGGGGTCATTCGACCGGGGCCCAACGGGTTTCATCGGCCATATCCGACGAAATGCGTGCGTCGATGAAAACTTATCCACGAAACGTGTTTCCACGAAATGATACGTACCTTCTTGGAACGGTGCTGGTTGGTTAATCCATCCAGTTCATCGACCTGCCAGTGGCGAAATTCAATATGGTGCGCTCTGAAAAACGATTTTAACGCCCACCGGGAAAAACGCCCACCGGGAGAAAGATCTTGAAACGTCAAACGATACACCAGAGAACGTCTCCGATCTCCGAGCGAACACCGCCCCTCGAAGAGGTTGAATTCGTGCGAACCTCAGATTGCGCGGAGTCGGTATTGTTGGTTACTCCAGATGGCGGCATACCTGATCTCCATCTTCGCCCTGATTGGCTGGCAGCTTGGATACTCAACGTGTGGTAAGCTGTAATCGCTTTTCTTTTTCTTAACGATCATGTGTTGGTTCAGAGCGAGTAACGCAGTCCCTATCAGTCGTCCAAACGAACGATAACATCATCTCATATCGTCAGTAATAGCATACGATCGCAGTTGGTGAGCATTCTCTAAATTATGATTACACTTAGCTTCGAAAGTAATTCATTACATTTGCAGTTACTACTGCCCGAAAGGTTGATGATAGAAACCACGGGTCGGATTTATAAAGGAATGATATCACTTTCTAATTGCTTCCCTAGTTCAATGACATTTCTGACCAAGCATTTTTTTTAGGGGCGAAGCTCCTTAGGGTCTAGCCTTGTCCGTCCGTTTGTCCGTCCGTCCGTCCGTCCGGCTGGCCGGCGTCCGTGCTCACATAAAAAGAAAATATGTTTGCGCAGTCGACAGGATTCGAACTTGTGCGGGGAGACCCGAATGGATTTCTAGTCCATCGCCCTCGGCCACGACTGCGGGACGAGTAGGGGGCTCTGAGATGTGGTAGTAACTCGAGCTGGGGATGTCACGGATGAAACGTTGCATGCGCTGCGGTCAAATGCGTATATAATCGCGTTAAACTTTGCATGCATTGGCTCAACGTTTATAGACGAGAGGGCGCTGCGGTCAAATGCTCAAATGCGTATAGTATAGCCACGTTCCATACCACACATTCTCATTCTTACATGGATGAAAACAGAGCAGACGCCGCCTCGCCCCAATCAACATCATTCACCACGTGGAGATGCGGTCATTTTTTATTATTTTATATATTTTTTTTGGCGGGAGAAAGGGAGGGGGGGGGGGAGTGGTTAGATTGAAATTTACTTATTCGTGCGTTTTTGGGCATCTGTCGTGTGCTGCGACCTTCCTCTCAATTGTTTAGCTAAACGCGTGTGATTGCGCCAGAACAATAGACCGCAAGGTTGTTCTAAAAGAGGGAGGAGGAGGGACAGGCGAGTGGGAACGATCTAGGGACCTCAGAACGATCTTGAATGCAGCGCCACACAGAAAACGGCCATACAACGAACCTTCTTTCTTTTTTTTTTTTTGGGGGGGGGGAGTATTATGTTGGTGAAACGAGGAAAAAAAAGCTGCTTCCTCGATACTTTTTCTACGTCTTACCCACGGATATTATTACCAGGGATATCGAAACAACCTACTAAAATAAAATTCCCTATCTGCCAGTGATAATAGCTAGTAAAAACTGCCCCCCCCCACCCCCCTCCCAACCACACACAAACTTTGTCGTTAAGTTGAACATTTGTGGTTCACAATTTAGCTGGAGTAGAATTGAGATGCCAACTGCAACAAAACAACTAAGTGTGCTTGACGTTCTTCTTTTTTTCCTTTTCAGACGAGGCAGTACGAGAAGAGTATGTAGCGCACATTCAACATGTTCGGGCGAAGCTGTTTGATCCGTCCAGATACGACTCCAGACAGCGCCCCGTTAACAATGGCTCCGAGACTACCAACGTCACCGTCAATATAGTCGACGTGTCGTACGTGGTGGGTCTTGTGTTGACGTGATGTCAAAGGAGTCGACTGACAGTGCCCCGTCGGATAAATTAAGCTAAAGTAATATTTTAGGGGCGAAGGTCTAGCTTTGTTCGTCCGTCCGTCCCTCCGTCCGTCCGGCGTCCGTGCTCACATAAAAAGAAAAAATGTCTGCGCAGTTGACAGGATTCGAACCTGCGCGGGAGACCCCAATGGATTTCTAGTACATCGCCTTAACCACTCGGCCACGACTGCGGGACGAGTAAGGGGCTCTGAGATGTGGTAGTAACTCAAGAGCCTGGGGTTTATGTCATGGATGAAACGTTGCATGTAGCCGCTCAACGTCTATACAGGAGAGGGCGCTGCGGTCAAATGCGTATATAATCGCGTTAAACTTTGCATGCATTGGCTCAACGTTTATAGACGAGAGGGCGCTGCGGTCAAATGCTCAAATCCATACCACACATTCTCTTTCTGACATGGATGAAAACGAACAAAATCAGTATCATCAGCACCACCAGAGCTTCGCCCCAATCAACATCATTCACCACGTGGAGATGCGGTCATTTTTTTCTTTATGCAGAACCTGGAAGATGATTGGCTCACCATCGCTCTGTACCTCTGCATTGTAAGTACTGCATACCAAATTTGTGCGGTGCACAGAAGTTTGTGGTTATACCGATTTCTTTTCTCCTCTTGGTGTTGTGTCTTTTATTATCGCAATTTACTGCTATAATGTAAAAGAGGGTTGTTGTTATGCCTACTTGATCATAACCAATGCGACTCCTTGGGGAACAGTTGAGCGTGTGACTGATGTGAACCTGTGTTTTGCCGTTCCTGCCATCCTCCCCTTCCCCAACTCTATATATTTATTCATTATCCTGCTCTTTCTTTCTTCTTTTTGTTTTCTCTAACACGGAGGATCTGCGGGCCTCCTGAATGGGCCTATCGCCCGACCGCAGCCTCCTTCCAGAGTTAAATAAAATAAAAATTTTACCACTAGGTGTTCTTGAGTGTTGTCATAAACAGGAAGGGCCGGGGGGAGGGGGGGGGAGGGGAGGTGCGAGCCTGTGTCACAAAATGTGTGAACCAATTTCGCGTCAATTGCGCATGCGCATCCGACTGCATACAGAACTGGCAGGATGACGGCCTGGTTTGGGACAAAGGAGACAATGGAGGCGTGGAGTACATAATCGTCTCTCAGAGCGAAGCCTGGTTCCCGGACATCACACCCATCAACGCGTACGTAAAAACCTAAACACCACTAACTCGAGGAACAAAGAAAGCAAAATTAGAGGGGAATTAAATTCGAATATCCCTAAGATTATTCCACTGTGAGCGCGACGAAACACAGTTCACCGGCGCGATCCCCTGACGCCTGATTCACATGGTGTGAGTTTACTCGCGACTTCGCAGTTGCGAAGTCGCTTGTGCGGGAAAAATCGTTTAGTATAGAAGCTGGAGTGCTCCACTTCGCAGCTGCGAAAAAGCAGAATCGCATCATGTAAATCAGGCTTTACTTCGGCAAGAGTCCGAAGCACGTGACAAACGGACCATCGCCAAGACTCGTATTCTCCTCCAGAACCTCAGTAAGGGTCTAGGACTTTTTGGTGTAGTGCGTTTCGGTGTAGGACGTTTCGGTGCGGACTTTCCGGTGCACGGACTTTCCGGTGCACGGACTTTCGGTGCACGGACTTTCGGTGCACGGACTTTCCGGTGTACGGACGTTTCGGTGTATACGGCTTTTCGGTGTACGGCTAGTAGGTGCACGGACTTTTCGGTGCACGGACTTTCCGGTGCACGGACTATCCGGTGCACGGACTTTCCGGTGTACGGACGTTTCGGCGTATACGGCTTTTCGGTGTACGGCTAGTAGGTGCACGGACTTTCCGGTGCACGGACTTTCCGGTGCAAGGACTTTCCGGTGCACAGACTTTCCGGTGCACGGACTTTCCGGTGCACGGACTTTCCGGTGCACGGACTTTCCGGTGCACGGACTTTCCGGTGCATGGACTTTCCGGTGTACGGACTTTCCGGTGCACGGACTTCCGGTGCAAGGACTTTCCGGTGCACGGACTTTCCGGTGTACGGACTTTCCGGTGCACGGACTTTCCGGTGCACGGACTTTCCGGTGCATGGACTTTCCGGTGTACGGACTTTCCGTGCGGACTTTCCGGTGCACGGACTTTCCGGTGCACGGACTTTCCGGTGCACGGACTTTCCGGTGCACGGACTTTCCGGTGTACGGACTTTCCGGTAGCATGGACTTTCCGGTGTACGGACTTTCCGGTGCACGGACTTTCCGGTGCAACGTGACTTTCCGGTGCACGGACTTTCCGGCGTGCACGGACTTTCCGGTGCACGGACTTTCCGGTGCACGGACTTTCCGAGCGCATGGACTTTCCGGTGCACGGACTTTCCGGTGCACGGACTTTCCGGTGCAACGGACTCTTCCAGTGCACGGACTTTCCGGTGCACGGACTTTCCAGTGCACGGACTTTCCGGTGTACGGACTTTCCGGTGCACGGACTTTCCGGTGCATGGACTTTCCGGTGTACGGACTTTCCGGTGCACGGACTTTCCGGTGCAAGGACTTTCCGGTGCACGGACTTTCCGGTGCACGGACTTTCCGGTGCACGGACTTTCCGGTGCATGGACTTTCCGGTGCACGGACTTTCCGGTGCACGGACTTTCCGGTGCACGGACTTTCCGGTGCACGGACTTTCCGGTGCATGGACTTTCCGGTGCACGGACTTTCCGGTGCACGGACTTTCCGGTGCAAGGACTTTCCGGTGCACGGACTTTCCGGTGTAAGGACTTTCCGGTGCACGGACTTTCCGGTGCACGGACTTTCCGGTGTATACGGCTTTTCGGTGTACGGCTAGTAGGTGCACGGACGTTTCGGTGCACGGACTTTCCGGTGCACGGACTTTTCCGTGCACGGACGTTTCGGTGTATACGGCTTTTCGGTGTACGGCCTAGTAGGTGCACGGACTTTTCGGTGCACGGACTTTCCGGTGCACGGACTTTCCGGTGCACGGACTTTCCGGTGTACGGACGTTTCGGTGTATACGGCTTTTCGGTGTACGGCTAGTAGGTGCACGGACTTTTCGGTGCACGGACTTTCCGGTGTATACGGCTTTTCGGTGTACAGCTTAGTAGGTGCACGGACTTTTCGGTGCACGGACTTTCCGGTGTACGGACGTTTCGGTGTATACGGCTTTTCGGTGTACGGACTAGTAGGTGCACGGACTTTCCGGTGCACGGACTTTCGGTGTATACGGCTTTTCGGTGTACGGCTAGTACGGTGCACGGACTTTTCGGTGCACGGACTTTTCGGTGCACGGACTTTCCGGTGTACGGACGTTTCGGTGTATACGGCTTTTCGGTGTACGGCTAGTAGGTGCACGGACTTTCCGGTGTATACGGCTTTTCGGTGCACGGACTTTCCGGTGCACGGACTTTCCGGTGTACGGACTTTTCGGTGCCGTGATACGGCTTTTCGGTGTACGGCTAGTAGGTGCACGGACTTTCCGGTGCACGGACTTTCCGGTGTATACGGCTTTTCGGTGTACGGCTAGTAGGTGCACGGACTTTTCGGTGCACGGACTTTCCGGTGCACGGACTTTCCGGTGCACGGACTTTCCGGTGTACGGACGTTTCGGTGTATACGGCTTTTCGGTGTACGGCTAGTAGGTGCACGGACTTTCCGGTGCACGGACGTTCCGGTGTATTACGGACTTTTCGGTGCACGGACTTTTCGGTGCACGGACTTTCCGGTGCACGGACTTTCCGGTGTACGGACGTTTCGGTGCATACGGCTTTTCGGTGTACGGCTAGTAGGTGCACGGACTTTCAGGTGCACGGACTTTCCGGTGCACGGACTTTCCGGTGCACGGACTTTCCGGTGTACGGACGTTTCGGTGTATACGGCTTTTCGGTGTACGGCTTAGTAGGTGCACGGACTTTTCGGTGCACGGTCAATCAAAATCACGAGTTTTTTTAAAGTTTTCTTCCAAACGTAATAAGCACTATTTTAGCTAGAAATTCATTTTTTCGCACTTTATAATTTTGTAGACTTGGTCGTCCATTTACTCACACAGTACCATCCTGCGTGAAAATTGGAGACGTTGGACGTTATGGTTTGTTTGCCGGCGTATCTTTTCCAACGTACGCACTATACGCATCACATCCTGTTTACGCGTGAGTTTGATAGAGGCGTTCTTCGCGTCTTCTGTAAAGGTATTGGCTTTATTATTGGTAGTTCTTGTAGGAAGGGGCCCCTGCAGCAAGAAGGTTGAGAATGTTGAAAATTACCCGCGTAAAAGCTAAGAAATTTCGCTGAACTTTGATCTTCTTCCTGCGTCTTTTTTCTCCCACGAAGTTTCCCATCTTTTACCACAATCTCGGTTTATTTTCAACATGATCAACATCCACCAGCTCGCCTGCACACTCACTTTTTTCGCAAAACTTGATAAGTTGTTTATGTATGATAGCTCAGAGCAATTTGGAATATCTTTGAAATGTGCGTCCACCGCGAAATCGTATAACATCGATTGTCTAGCACAGCTGACAGGAGAAATGAAAGCTCTTCGTATCCGTCACGCGTCGCAAGGTTTGTAATATAAATCATGACATAAAACACATTAAAATTATCCGAGACTATGCTTAAAGATGGGAAACGTCGTGGGAGAAGAAGGACACGAAAAGAAGGACGTCTCAAGAGTTCCACGAAGTTTCCCATCTTTTACCACAGTCTCGGGTATGTTTCATCATCCTTAAGCTTCTTGCTGTTGGGGCCTTTCCTACGCAGGATTACCAATAATAAAGTCAATAGCTTTACAGGAGACGCCGAGAACGCCTGTATCGACCCGACGCGTAAACACGCGTAAGCACGTTCTAGTGCAGCGACGTTGGAAAAGAGACACTGGCAAACGAAACATAGCGTCCAACGACTCCAGTCCTTTCGCAGGATGGTGCTGCGCCTAACAATGTCACTTAGTTCGTATATCAATAAGTTACAGTAAATGGATGACCAAGTCTACAAAATTGTAAAGTAAAAAATAAAACTTTTTTTGTGCTAAAATAGTGCTTATTACTTTTAGAGTAAAAACAAAGCGAAAAAACTCGCGATTTTATTGACCGCGCACCGAAATGTCCGTCACCGAAATGTCCGCGGTCGAAAATGTCCGCGCACCGAAAAGTCTCACACCGAAAGTCTGTGCACCGAAATGTCCGTGCACCGAAAAGTACGAGCACCGAAAAGACCGCACAAAGTCCCACACCGAAAAGTCTGCGCATCGAAATGTCCGTGCACCGAAATATCCTTGCACCGAAAAGTCCTTGCACCGAAAAGACCGTACCGAAACGCCCTACACCTAAACGTCCTACGCCGAAATCTCCAGATCCCACCAAGGGGTCCCCGAAAAGCGAGGATACTTGCATTTCTTTCCGCTTCTTTCCGTGAAGCTTTGTTTTTCTTTCTCAAAGACAGTTCAAAGACTGGGTTTTCCGGTTTTCCCCAACCTCGAGAAAACCGACTCTTGGTTAATTGTCCAGGTTTATTGGCATTTACCGACAACACGGAACCGGTACTAAGTTAGACGTGAACATCGCCATATACTCTATGTGTACATGTTATACATTGGTTGATTCCAGCTGCCACAGTTTGACGCATAGCTTTGGTCCTGCTCCTCAGGAATTTCGCCAACATTGAGACAACACGCTTTCTCGCAGGAACCCCAACGATTACGCCTTGGCACGCGACACGGCGTACCTAGACCACAACGGCAGCCTTTGGGACTGTCATCCGGCTCGGATCAAAGTTCCCTGCGTCATGGACCTAGCCCACTACCCACACGACCGCCACGTGTGCAGTGTCCGCTTTTCTTCTTCGACCTACCTGGAGAGCGAGGTCAGGACCGTCGGGTTCAGATTCTACCTCCCTGCGCAGCTTAGTTCAGAGTGGGATGCGAAGGCCCTGGAGCCATCGCATGGGGTCGCCCTCAACAGGAGCTACGCAGACATGGTCATCGAGATGAGGAGGCGGGCCAGCCACCATCTGTACACGGTCACTCTTCCGTGGGTTGCTGCTGTCGTCCTGATGCTTCTGGGCTTCTGGATGTCCGTCGACTCGGACCGCAGACTGTGGCTCGCCTCCGTCAACCTGTTCTTACTCGTGGTGATGCTCGGCAGAATGGGCACGCTACTCGACAGATCAGCGACCATTCCGAAAATCGGTAAGTTAGTTTTCGATGGCCAAGGCGAAAGTTTTCGATGGTTAAGGCGAACGGTTTGGAGAGGTGACGGTAGGAGCCGGATGGATCTAACAACCATGATGTGCAGATGGATGAATAATTTCTCTTTGTACCCGCGCGGAAAAAGTCACTTCCGGTTTTCTGCTAGCAGTTCAAGATCGCAGTCTTGCAATCGCAGGCTTAAAACGCTGTCCACTAAGCTCGTTTTTTTTTTATTGTCCACCGTGTAAGTTGAGCCTTTAGGCGACATGCCACTTGAGGTGTCTCATCAATTCCTTGTGAAACCTGATGCCTTAAACTGGTTTAAAAAAATTGAGAATAACTTTTTCTCTGCAGGGGTATGGAAATGTTAATCACAAGTTTCGATAAGTGTCGCTCATGGGCGAATATGTCGAGAAGTGAAGGATGTACTTTTAAAGGAGCATACACGACGTGAATATATCTGTTTAGTTTTGTGTTTGTTTCATAGGCGTAACTTTCTTTCCTTTACGCCCTTGCATGATAGCATCATTACATTCAGAAAAGTTGTGACGCAGTTCATTCATAACGAAGTCCATTCGCTAACGATTGAACTCTCTTGTAAAGTATCCCGAAAACGCTCCACGAAAGTGCTATTTATTGGGTTGCTAAAGGGATACTGAACCAAACATTTCAGTGTCCATAATAAGTGGCACACGATCTTTCCACGAGCTAGCAGCCGCCAATGTGCGCGAGCATGTGTAACGAAATTGACGTCATAGTCCCCATTTACGGTTAAAGAAAAACTGATACCCCAAAGGCTGTATTTTTTTGTCTAAAACGATGCAAATTGTAGTCATAGACACGCAAAAAAATACACAACGCAAAAAAAAATATTCCCACGCGCGCGCGCGCCTTTTTATTTTTGGCGTTTTTCTCTCCCGCTCCTCACCTTCTCGCTTCTTTTGATTTGTGACGTCAAATATTATGAAATTTAGAAGCTTTGTAAGCGACATTTCTATAACATTTAATAACGGCATTCGTAAAACATGTTTTTTTAACGCAATTGCGAACGCACTACGGCCCTTCTTTTTGAAATACCGAAAATCGGAGTCCGGTGTGATGTCGCCTCCTGGCTTTTTTATCCTCCCTCGGAAAACATGGCGGCGCTCGACGCATGTAGCACTGAGGATGATCGGTGAGTCGGGGAATCGGACGAAGTGGTCTTTTTGAGGTGCCCGACGACCTCTCAGACTTCGAAAAGGAAATCGTCAAACGGTCAAAACAACTGGGTTTGGTGTCTGTGTATCGTAGTTTCGGTTGTGACTCCGCCGGGGCAGCCTTTCACGCAGAACCGGCGCGACGTGGCCCCTCACGTCGCTCACAAAAGTCCACTGCGCGTTCTCTTCGACCTCACACCGTTTCAAAGAATTTGAGATCGCTGAAAGGGCCCTAAAAGAACTTCAAACTCGAAAGTCAAGCGTCGCCTGCTCGCAGCGACGGCACGGATACCAATTGTTCGCGGGTCGCCGGCGAACACGACACTTCGGGTGGCGGCGGTTCGGAGGCGTCGGAGAAACTCGACTCGCAGGACGGCTCAATATTTGACGTCACTGCACTGGCGCGGATCGCGCGGGAACTTCAAATTCGGCATTTGGAAATTGTTTTTTTTACTTCACAAATACTGAATTCTCTAGTTTCGAATTTTGATGGTAATGTCCAGGCATCGTTTTCAATCGTTTCGGATAATAAAAAAAATATAATTTTGACGTGTCATTGCCCCTTCAAGATGACAGTGAAATATATGGGCTCCGGGCAAACAAAGAATAAAAAAAGGCTTTTCATCTCTACAAGTGAAAGCTACGTGCTTGTTATACCATCAGACGCGTATACCTTTGACACCAGACCCGACTTTGAAGATAAAAGGTATGCCTTTATTATTCTTTTCCCCTGAGCCCACACATTTCATTGTCATCTTAAAGGGGCACTGACACATCAATATCATTTTTTTTTATTATCTGAAACGATTGAAGACGTATGCCGAGACATTACCCTCAAAATTCGAAACTTGGGAATTCAGTATTTGTGAGGTAAAAAAACAATTTCCAAATGCCGAATTCGAAGTTCCCGCGCGATCCGCGCCGGTGCGTTGACGTCAAATATTGCGGAGTCGAGTCCACTTTCTTTCACGACTCCGTGCTGTTGCCATCGTGACCCAAAGCGAGGAGGAAAGGAGCGAACGCCGGCGGACCGAAAAAACCGTTTTTGAGCGGTGTGGCCTGCCCAGGCGGCATGTTTTCCAAGGGAGGAGACAAATCTACGAGACGACATCACACCGGACTCTGATTTTTGGTATCTCAAAAAGAAGGGCCGTAGTGCGTTCGCAATTGCGTTAAAAAAAACATGTTTTACGATTGCAGGCATTAAATGTTATAGAAATGTCGCTACAAAGCTTCTAAACTTCATGATTTCTGACGTCACGAATCAGAAGAAGCGAGGAGCGGCAGAGGAGAGCGCCAAAAATTAAAAAACGCGCGCGCGCGTAAAATTTTTTTTTTCGAGATGCTTTTTTTTTGCGTGTTTGTGACTACAACTTGCATCGCTTAGACAACAACAAAAAAAATATAGGACCCTTGGGGTGTCAGTGCCCCTTTAAGCGTGAATGGAGGACTTATGACGTCAATTTCGTTGAGTACACGCTGGCGCACACCGGCGGACACTGAAATGTTTAGTTGAGGATCCCTTTAAGGGCTTTGTTTTTTATTACTATAGATTGAAGAGGAGTGCTTTTAGAACTGCTAGTCATGAAACAAAAAGAGCTATTAATTTGTACAAATAGTATGGTGAACAATGGCCGATCGGATTAACAATCCAAACGCAAACCCGGAATATGAATATTATATATATATATCAGATTCAAGGAACCATTACTGGAGGGTTGAACCATATAGAATATTTTTTTATTGCAGTATTCTTCTTGGGTAACGCCGTGGTCATCCAGGCGATGGTCGCCCTCTTGGCCATCTTCATCCTCAACATGGCATCGACACCAGCCAAGATACCTGAACGTATTGTCCAGTTCTTGACCGGTCCGACAGGCGACCTGCTCTGCTTAAACCAAGACTGCCTGTGGACTAATCAACCACAACCGCGGTCAGAAGACGAAGCTTTCCCTAGAAGACGAGTCGAAGGCGGAAATAAGCGCGGCTGGTTACTTTTGGCTCAAGCACTGGACCGACTATTCTTCGCGTGTTATCGCCATTGTGACTCTGGGCCTCATGCCCTGGTGAATCTGTTGTGCGGGGACAGCAATGTTTGTATAAACTTGTTACTGCCATAAGTTTAGAAGACTACCAAACGTTCACGAAAAAAAAACAAAAACAAACACTCTTTTGTCGCAAAAAAAAAATCGTCTGCCTGCTTTGTTTTGATTTTGGGAAACTTTCAGATTTTCCGATTCACAAATACTGCGAATTTCACGTATTTGATTTTGCGCTTGTCTCTATGTTGCACGGTGTCGTTTGTTCTGCCTACTAATTCTGCCAGGACATGCGGGCACGTGTCTTACTATGAAAACGCATAATTCGATGTCTTCGATTGGACGCCTCGTCTCAAGCGCTCACAAGCGGATGAAGCCCTAATCCGCACGCTATATAGGCCTGAACATGATTAGCACGCTTTGGTTCTTGCGTTAAGTTCCCGCCTTTCGGCATCTCAGTCATCGAGCATACGACTTGGTTGAGTTGAGTAAATGTACCCCGCTTAAAACTACTACTACACGGCAAGTAGCGTGTCTAAGAATTTTGGTGTAGCGTCTTACACAACCATCACCTTATGTGAAACGCGACCATTTAGCCCGTTCAGTATGCCGCTGTAGGCTGTGAAAAGAAGGAACTTCAGGCAATAGTGAGAACACGAATGCGTAACGCCGGAGTCACACTGCTCATATATTATTTAAACAAAAGACAGTCTGCAAACACGAGTCACAGCAATGTCCGTGGTTCGAATGCCGCGTGCCAAGTCTTTATCTTTGAACTCTATGCCATGCGGCATTCGAAGAAGGGATCTCGCGGTGACTCGCGTTCGAATCTGTATGCAGACTGTCTTTTGTATTATTATCATTATTTATTATTTATACATACTGCTGGCCCGTGGACCGTGGCAGGGAGGAACAACATTAAACAAAACGATGCAGTTCATACCTCCAATAAGAACTTTGAACAATGCCGTATTTACAAAATTGGATGATGTATAAGCAGTGGGACCCCGGCTTAAAAGGGATGCTGAACCAAACATTCCATTGTCCATTAATAAGTGGGGTTTGGTGTAAACAGTAGGCGATCAAATGGTCTAGCATGCACGTAGCTTTCACTTGCGGGGATAAAAAGCCTGTCTTTATTCTCCTTTCTCCCGGGTACCACACGTTTCACTGTCATCTCACTGTAGTCATCTTAAGCGCGAATGGAGGCCTCTGACGCCAATTTCGTTGCGTGTTCTCGCAGACACCGGCGGCTGCTGACTCGTGGAAAGATCGTGCGCCACTTATTATGGACACTAAAATGTTTGGTTCAGTATCCATTTAACGCTTTCAACAGAAAACACGACCACCACCGACGCTTATGCCAAGTTTCTCCCGAACCCACTTTGCCATCCGCTTTGCATGCGCTCCTATGGGACGCGGGATCGTTCCCGCTCAAAGTCAGACGGAGTTCGCGTTCTGTGCGGAACGGCCCTTAACCGGTCGGAGCTAGAGCCTACTAAATGAGCTGCGCTCATAGTATCGACAGTGCGTTCCCTGACAGAGCAGAGCAGTACGCAACTGCCGATTGGCGTGCACTCAAATACGTGCGACTGTCTCAGCATTGGGTCCGGACGTCAGAAAGGTCATGCAATATTTCATTGCTCTGTCGCGAACTGTTCAGCCGTCCGTGGAGGGCGGAAACGCGCGCTCCTGTGATTTCAGATGCAAGCATTCAGATCACTGGCGACCACGATATTAAGACACAATCAGGCCAGCGTCGGTTACTCTGAAGCCGTAGCTGATTTAGTGGCACTAGTCGGAGCCAACATATGCAGAAAGAAAAAAAAGGAAGCACCGTCATCAAAAAACAAAAAAGAAACGTGCTTCGCAGAAGTAGAAGATAGACAGAAGAAGAAGAAGCATCGGGCACTGCCATCAGAACCGGCACAACCACGACAATGAACTATGGTCTGTACTTTCATGTCTCTACCTTGCCGGTACCGGAGAGGGCAACGCCGCAACTTTGATCACTCTTTTCGCAGTGTACTTTCTGAGTTGAATGTCCATCTGCTGTTGTAGGTCTCCACAAAATATTGTGTATTCGCGAGGGCTATTTGGGCGGCCATATTTGGCGTCTTGATCCCAAGCGCGATAAAAGCGAATCCTTTTTACACCATTACACATTTGTAGTTCTATTGCAGCAATAAGGCAATAGAAATAGAATCAGTGAAGGAAATTAATTGCACGCTTCTCTTTGCCTCGGAGCAATTTAATTGATGGCCCTGCAGTAAAAATGGCTCCCGCGTAGCGCTGCTGCGAAGTTACGATATCGAACAATCACTGCCTTCTAGGGTTCCCATCTGTCCCAGATTTTGTGGGACTGTACCTAGTTTTCATACAGAGTCGCGAGTGCCTAGTTGGCCGAGTCCGGACAAAGTTAGGACCCGGATTGGTGAAATTATGGCCCAATTAAACTCAAGATGCTCGAGAGAGCGACGTCGGCGAGGCAGTGAGGCGAGGCGCTGTATGACCATCCGTCCCACGACTCGCGGAACTGTCCCGCATTGAAAGCTCGTGTCCCGCGTCCCGCGAGAAATTCCAAAATCTTCAAAATGTCCCGCATTTTAGACTTTCGTGAAATTCACAATGAACTCGTGGCGCTGCCGAACAACGGGGCACAGGGAAGCGCGGAGGTCGCAGTTAATCGTGTGAATCGCAATGGTACGCCATTTTCTATCCAAGCATTGCGTGAAGTGACCGTCGTTCTTGCAGGAGATCCGACGCGCATGCGCCGTTGTGCCTCTCCTTCTGGTGGAAAAATATTGCGAGAGAAAATTACTCGCCAAAAGTTGAAACAGAAATTAGTGTAATTATTTTCAGATCAAGCTCTGTCAATGCAGAAAACGTTACAGAAAAAAAGACTTTTTTTTTTTTTTCAGTGAAGACGGTTACGCAAGGCGAAAAGCCTGCAACTCGCAACGGTCGAAAAAACGAAATCCTAGGGCTCTAATTTTGTGCAGGAGCATATTGATGAAGTAAGACAGAAAATAAGCCGAAAAAGATTTGCTGTTTCCTTTTGATCCGTTGAGTTCTGCTGCAGTGAATTTTTGTTTTCAACTTAGACACATTTATTAACATATTTGGCATTAAAATTAAAATATATTTTTTAGTTGCCTGCAGTCGTATGATAATACTCTCCTGTCCTTTCAGCCAGCATTATAGTCTGGACCACCTCATATTGCCGCTGACTGTACAAAGTGCTTCGTGATAGAATTGTTTTATTGAGGACTTAATGTATTGTCACCACAGCTTCCTGGGATACGCTCAAAGAGCACAAAAATTTAAACGGTGTCTAAGCTATGCACGAATGCCTAATTACACACTTGAGGTGTATAGTAAATTTGGGATACGGTGGCAGTTGACCTGTCTGTTCTCGTTTTTATGTCCAGCGGTGTATATCTTTGAATATATATGTTTTTATTCTTCGTGTTACCAGCCGCCTTCTCTTTACAGGTACCGGTTACGAAAGCACCCCCCGGTAGGTGGCGTCCTGCTTGGCTGTGGAAGTTTAAAACACTGGCTAGGTGGCGCAAGTCGCTGCCTAATTCAAAGGGTTTCGCCGCATTCATCCACCCATTCATCTATCCACCAATTTCACTCTATCACCCTCTGTCAACGGTTGGCCAATTGACCCCGTAAGTGATGACGTCACAACATGGCGTTCCGTTCCAAACAAACTGTTGCTAGGGCCGTTGTTATGGACAAATGCATAGGGGCTCGACGTGAGGTTAGAAATTGTCTGATAAAAAAGTAAATATTTTTGTAAGCATTGTGACTTCTCAATATCTAATCATGAAGACTTTTTTTATCGTCTCAGTACCATAAAGCGATGAAAAAAGCCCGTAGTAAAGTTTCATAACCGGGTTTGCCTTGCTAGCAGACGACACAATGGCTTCGCGGGTTCACTGGTTCTTTCTGAGGGAGTACACGACCGCGTTGAATGATGTTGGTGTCGATCGACGAAACTTCTATTCTCGGGGTCAACTTTCTGTGGGATCTCGGACCTCAAGGTCAACTTTCCGTGGGATCTCGGAAGCAAAGAATGGCCGCCTTACTGAAAAAACAACAACAACAAAAACGTATAAACTGGAGTATGGAACAGAAAATATAACTGGACTTCAGGTTTCCAGCAAGAAATCCAGTTAGATTTCTTGCTGGCATTTGCCGTCGCAAATATTTCAGAAACAGCCGATTCTCGGCAGACGTCTGTCGTGGTAAGTGTGAAATCTAGGCTTCCTTTATCTATTTTTTGTAGAGGTTTCAGTTCCACGTCCGACTTTTGACCGATCGTTCTTTCGGAGCGGAATCCAGTCCCATGTATTCGTCCATTACAACGCCCCTAGCAACGGTTTGTTTGGGGCGGTGACGTCACACTTACGGGGTCAGTGGTTTTGTCATGGAGGTATAGGAAGCTTCTGAAGGCGACATAACACACCCCAAACGAAAGTCAAAAGATGCTATTGGACGGATTTGGGCACCGTCGGACTCTATTGGACGCCCTTGGCACCCTTGGAAGCGTTCCCACCGGACGCGACCTTTACCTGCGGCTTCACTTGGGATTTTCTCGCTTGGCTAGCTTGAGCCGGTATGTCGCCTCCTCTTATTCATATATCTCTTGCAGTGAGGCGAGGCGGCGTCGCCTGCTTCTCCAGCGGCCGAGAGCGGGTCCCACAGTTTCATGGAGGGTGGAGGCAGTTCCATAATAGCACTAATATCGTATGACGGGCGAGTTGGTTATACATTACACCAATAAAAATAGCGCTACCTTTATTAAATTGCGCAAATAAAGGTAGTGCCTGCGTGCTCTTCTACTTGTCCTCGTCTTTTGCGCTACTTTTATTTGTGTACTCTATAATAGTAAAGACCGGTTCATTCTTTAAAAGTCGGCATTCAATAAAACAAAGCAGGCAAAACAAATAATAAAATATAAAGAGTCGTGGTCCCATTTACGACTGACAAGTCGTCTACACTCAACCACTGATATTTCGGGGATCCCTTCGCAATCACCAGAAGTGATGGATGACCCAATTCACCGTGGGAAAAGAATAAAGGGGGGGGGGGGGGACTATTACAATGACAAGATATGGTAGATGAAGAAAATTAAATACGTGCAAACCAACTTTGAGGCTCTGTAGCGGAGAGTAATGAACCCTACTCGCTTTGCGAACGGTGTCTGGCTTGTCTAGCTTTGTGGGACAGTCAGCATCAACTAAAAAGAGATTCATTGCTCGGGTTGACTGAAGGTCGAGGGATTCGGGGACCCCAAGAAAGCCTTTAGAGACTCCAAAGGGTGTGCGGACCCCGGTTTGAGAACCAGTGGTTCGCAGATTGTAACAAAATGCTCAATCTGACCATTCTTAATAGCATTTTGTCCTCTTGGCCTTATGTCGAGGTGACGCTGCTTATGCGTTTTGTAGGATTGAATTCCGGGACCGCTCTTGCCCGCGCAATCGTCATACTTCCCCTTTGGTTGCAGCAGGCTCAAACATGACACACACACACACAAAATAAACTCTTATACAGAAGCAAGTTTCGGAAACAGAACCAACTCAAAATGTGTCTAACGCCGTATATATTGAGCTAAAACAATATTTGTGCGGGGAAGGTTCACTTTGGCATATACGTTTTCTACTAAGGGAATTCAAAATGTTTCTGGGCGTTCAACGTCCCCTTGAAAGTGGCCAACCGTTGAAGAACAAAAAGTCGTGTTTTGTCAGTAAGCTGTGTATCCCAAAAGTATGGTTGCATCGCGCTCCTGGTGTTGCATCTTCTGTGATGAGAAAGTTGGCAAACGCGGCCGGACCCCCCCCCCCCCTCAACCTCGAGGCACGCGCGCGCACACGCGCACGCGCACGCACGCGCACACAGACGCAGACACAAGAAATGTACTATTTCCCCAGAGAACAAGGCACGGGCCCGAGAACACTGCTAAATGCTTTGTGCGCAAGAGCACTTGCGTCCCTCCCTCTCTCTCGCAAATCTCTCTGCTCGCCACGGTTGCTGGTGTTCTCCTCTCCGCTCGCTTCCTCGCCAGTGTTTACTCTGCTGAGGTGGAAAGACTGGAGGGCTTTCTGGGAGCTTCGTAAACCGAAGTCGGTTATAACGAAATAGCGGATATAGCGAAGTGATTCCCGATTCCCGTTGACTTCGTTATACCCCATCCCGTCAGAAGAAACAAAGGGCGCTGTTAGAACGGGTAAGGGAAAGTAGCATCGAGTTATTATTAGGGCTCCGTGTTTTCGGATAAATCCGAAAAACTCCGAAAAACACCCGCCGGTAAAATTTTGGCCATTTCGGATTTATCCGATAAACTCCAAATGTTTATGTGCCAATGCCACCCCCCCCCCCCGCAAAAAAAAAAAAAGTAAAGATTTTTTTTTATATGATTATCAGGGAGTTAATGGTTCTGGGAAAATGGCACCATAATTATCTTTCAAATCTCAGACCGTCGTCAAAAGTGGTCTTGCCGCTTGTCTCGTCGAGGTTGATTCAGGGCAACAGGTTATTGTACATTCGGGTCACGACAAAAGCCACTCTTTTGGTTTCCAGTTTGAGCCATGCGATATGTGATTTAGAGAAAGGAGAAGGTATGTTTCTGTAACAGTGAAAGCTATGGACCATAGAGATTGTATTAAATAGAGGAAAGAAAGAGTTGAAACTCTCTATTACATCCTTAACCACTCCACCTCGCGCGGCCGCGGGCTAGATTGATGGAATAGGATGGGATGACTACGAACTTCGTAACGACTGCCCCCGGGAGTTTATTGATTTTAAGGTATCGACGTTTATCGAAGCAACACTTGTGTGCGACGTTTGTCGTGGGACAAATTAATATTGCCAATGGCAATGGCACGAACGTCAAATTCAACTGAAGAAATTTTAATCGATACAAGCGCGTTTTATTTTTTATCTGGCATACGTTTACATCCGGTTATTATTTACATATTTATTTTCAACAGGAAACACTGCGAAATTATACTCCGAATATCGGAGAATTGGGAATCAAACAAATATAAACTCCGATAAACTCCGAATCTTCGGCAAAAAATAAACTCCGAAAAACACCCTCCGAATTTGACGAAAAATAAACTCCGAAAACACGGAGCCCTAGTTAATATACTCTACGCTAGAGGTTTAGCTGGCGCTAGGGCTATGTTGCGAATTGAAGCAGGCCGCAGCCAGTCCAAAATTGACTTCGGTAGTGCATTTCTGAAGCAATTACACTTTTACAACGATAATAAAGGTGCATGCTATTCGGTACGATCCAAATAACAAAAAGTGATCCATGTTGTTTTCCGGCGAAGCGACAAAATTCACGCGCGTGTTCCCGTGGGAATGCACAGGAGCACTGCAAAAGTAAACTGGTTGCTGTCTGCTTTAATTTGCATTTCGGAAGTCGCATATACACTAGCGCCAGTTGAACCCCTAGCGCACTCCATGGAAAACAGTAATGGTTACGTGTACTTTTAATACTTCCAAAACTAATAAAATTAGTCTTGCGATAACTTCCGCATAAATGTATTTAAATAATTACACAACGACTCCAAAATTAATCTATTACAAGTAATTTTATTACTTGTAGTGCGTACAGTACAAGTCCGCCTGCAACATACTGTACTGCCTGGTCAGATCTGAAAATATCTGTACTGTTGACGGTCTCGGGGAGTCGCGTGTTTCTTTTTTACTGGTTCATGACACTGAAGCGTTACCATAAACGTTGCCTGTTTCTTTTGTGTCTGAGAGCAGAGCTGGTTCGAAGTATAGTTTTGCCAGGATGACTAGAGCCACTATAAGCTGCGATTGGAGTATCGACGCTCCATTCCTCAGGTGTCCTGTGGGCGCCGCCATTTTGTTGACAAGTGCAAAGCGTATGAAATTGGCGTGACTCGAGAGTTAAGATACGAAAATGCGCCTTCCTGAGCTTCAGATACGGTGCAAGCTCAGGCGACGTCGTTATGCATTTTTGAGGACCGTTTTAACATTTCTGGAGGTCGGAAAATCGTTTCCTGCGATTCTACATAACGCTTAAAGGGGAACTAAAGTGCTTTTTGAAATCCTCGTTTTATTGTCATAACTCACTCTAAGAACTCTAAGCACCCTCAAAAAGAAAATTACATTCATGCGCGGTCGATCTGCGCATCAAAAAAGTGATCAAAGATCCCGACACTTACGGTTGGCGTAAAACGACAGATGGCGCTACCGAACCTTGCTGAATATAGTCGAAAGACGGACGGCGCTTGTGAGCCACTCGCGAGCGATGGGTTCGCGTGGACGAACGAGCCTGGTCCGTTCGTCCACGCGGGAACCCATCGCTCGCGAGTGGCTCACAAGCGCCGTCCGTCTTTCGACTATATTCAGCAAGGTTCGGTAGCGCCATCTGTCGTTTTACGTCAACCGTAAGTGTCGGGATCTTTGATCACTTTTTTAGTATGGAAATCGGCCGCGCATTAACGTAATTTCGGATTTTTAAGGATATTTAAGGCCCCTTCACACACTTGCGGCTCCTTGGAACCGAGCGCATTAAAACCTATTAATATCTCTTCCGACGAGAGAACACACTAACACGCTGGCGCCATCTATCCGGTGACCCTGGAACTGCATTTCACTAAAGCGAAGGTTTGGCGGTATTTGCGAGGTCAAATGTACGTACTGCTTATGAAAAGGTTCGTTTATAACCTTGACAAAGTTTTCCAAGTCAAGAAAGAAAGAATGATGCGCGAAAGAAATTGAAATTATACGGGACCGCCCAGTGTTCCGTATATTTTCAATTTAATTTTTCAAGAGATTTTAAGAGGTTGCAAGGCAGTCGGTTCTAAGAAGATCGCAAGTGTGTGAACGGGTCTTTAGAGCTCGTAGATCGGGTCATGACCATACAACGAGGATCTCAAAACGCACTTTAGTGCCCCTTTAAGGTAACTGGCAACAATGATTTTAAGCAACAAGATGGCTGAAATGTCATTACCCTGAGAGCGTACAGAATTTATGTGGCTGTAATGAAGATAACAGGGGAATGGAGCTAATCAGAGTCATACCAAATACCGATACCATGCATCGCGTATCATTATGCGAGCACTGCAGACGCAAGACGGACGGGTCAGAAACCGGGGCCTTCATCGCGGTCTTCCTGATGTGCCTGGCATTTTGCGGATTGCTGATAGCCTTTCTCCTCTTCCTGTTTCACAACAGTGAGTCACGATTTTATGCACCTTGAAACGTGGCGGCAACTCGCAGACGTCCGTCTATAAATATACGGCGAGCAACCGTTCGAAAACGTGTCTTTGGCGCATCGGAACGTAAGAAGAGGCGCGTCAATCAAATGGCAACATAGAGAACGCCCAGTGAACGCGCGATGACGAAGCATCCAAGCGAGCGTCATCATTGGTTGAAATTCAGGGGTAACAGAAGCAGGTGGGCGCATTTGGCCGGTAAACAAACGCGAGAGGTGCGCAAAGAGCGGACGAACTTACGCACCGTATACAGTGCTACATTCTTTCGTCAGTGAGGTATCTCGATATAAACTCAAAACCGGGGGACTGTCACGATGGGATCAGCACTGAATAGGGTGAACCGTCTTTGACACGCTAACCTGCTTCTTCGTAGCCTGATGCGTAACATAGGGCTATGCACCGATTAAGAATTTTTAACCGATTAATCGTGGGCGTGTAGTTCATTCATGAATCGGTCTAATGTGGAGGTTCATTTAACAATTAATTATTGCGAAATCACATATGTAACATTAAACATTTGCGAAACTTCATTGCTGAGATTTGTAGAGCCCTGGCGATGCAGAAACAGTGCGTTGCGAGGAATTCATTTGATTTAATTTATTGGGTTGTTTGAGGTACGTTCAAATGCTATAGCCTGACGGCAAAAATAGAGGACGAATAGAAACGGATACCACGTTTTACTGACGTCAGGTTGCCAGGTGCTACAAGTACTATTAAAAGAAATAGAAGTGTGAGATCAGTGATATTTAAATTGAAATATTTATTTGATTCAAACAGACAGCGAACGCTAAATGATACAGCGCAGTATATTACTTTCTGGGAAGTAGCGACATGAAAAACGGATGCAAAGCGCCTGAAGATAAATTTTCTTCAGCGAAGAGCAAATATCGTACACGGGTTTCAGCGAAGGCTTTTGAAAATACCTAAAAATAATGTGGTTGAGAAAAAAAAGTTATTTCTGAGAACGAACTGCCAGCCACGGCGAATGTCAAGGATTGAAAAAAAAAACTAATTAGCTGAATAATTAACAAAAGATTTACTCATTTACTTTTTAATTAGTGAAAATAAACATATAAGGCTCAAACGATAAACTTGCTAAGCATTAAAAAAAAGAAACTAAATCAACTCATTTTAGAAAAATATGAGGCATGAGCAGCATTTTGCGGCGCCTCAATTTGGAGCCGTTTTTAGGTTTCGGTTTCTTATCGGAGCGCACTCTTTGCGACAGCGGTCCTGTCCCCGGTGGCCGAGGCGTGAAGCCAGCGCAAATAGCGTGCCTGTGTTGTCGTCTCGGACACTGGGAATGGGATCGCTGGCGCAAAGATGTGCTCTAATTACAAACCGAAACCTAGAAAGGCGTCCAAACTGAGCGTTATTCTTTTTCTTTTCTTTTTCGGAACACCGTAAAATGCTGCCTTTGCCTTATATATTTCTAAAGTGAGTTGACGTTAGTGGTTTGCGATGATGCTTTGCAAGTTTCCCATTAAAACCATATGTTTATGTTCGCCAATTAAAAAGTTAATTAGTAAATAATTATTTAGCTCATTTGTATGTTTTTGCACTTCCTGACGTTCGCCGCGGCTGGTAGTTTGTTCCCCGAAAGAGTTTATTTTTTCCTCAACCATTCCCTTTTTAGAGATTGGTGAAAGCCTTCGCTGAAACACCCGGTATCTGATTTAAGAAAAGCTTGCAATACAGCTTGTGGTCTGGCCTAAAACACTTTGCACGCTGCTTTTTTAATTTTTTAGTACTTTTGATTATTGAGGGTACTATATATGTATCCTAAAAAATTTAGGTGTGGAAAAAATGTTCGCCGTTGTGCACTCTGAAAGTATGGCATCCTGGAGAGACCTCACCAGGGATTAAAGTATTCGTGTTAAGATTGACTGCAACTAAGATGCTTCCGATGAGAACCCCACAAAAGGGGCCGCTTTCCGGCCGACTAACTGGTTAAACAATTAGTGGGAAATTAGGACACTGGTCAATTAATTGGGAGTAACATCAATCACATGACTACCCGAGAAAGATCATCTAATCCGTCACTGCTAACTTCTTCCTAAAGGTGCCGTGTACTAAGCGAGGAACATTCCCACCTTAATTCTATCCTCTTTTTCTAGTGGTGCGGGAAGACTTTGTTGGTAAGTATAACTGTGTTCGAAGGGTAACGTGCCCAGTGACGCTTCTGTGGTGTGATCGGTGAGAGTGACGAACACCCTGTTGCCTCCTGGTACGGCGCAGAGAGCTCGCGCTGCGCCCAGCCGCTGGTGGTGAAGCTGAAGGGCAGCGAGCGCTCAATGCAGAAGTCCATGGTGTCCGAGTCCAACGGCACGTGCGACAACAGGCTGCCGCAAGCCTGGTACAGGTTCGAAGGTCCCTACGGCAGCAGGATACCCGAGACTCCAGTGAGCCCGGGCATGTGCAACACCATGGTGCCCTTCTGGTTCTACGGTAAGTGCACTATACTATACCGTACCATGTATAATGTATACATTCACTGTACGCCGTATTTGAGTGCGCGGTTGATCGCGCATGCTCACAACCAACTCACATTCATAGTCTGCTTAGACCTTCACCCTTGGTAGTGTTGAATGCACGTCCCAAAAGAACTCTGGAAGCGCGCCCTCAGCACGCGCCCAGCAGCCTAGGACTCAGCTATGGCCGCCAGTGAATACTGCCTATAGGCTATCCAATTTTCGAAAATTTTCGATGAGAAATTGGGGCCGTTCCCTGTAGCTGAGGCCATTCATCTGCATGTATTTGCATCAGATAACTGCAAGCTGTGAAACTTTGACATCCGGTCTGGAACGCTAGCGCTACATTTGGACGGGCGACTGATCGTTCGTACATGCGTAGTTTATTATTGCAGGGAGAAAAAACACTGTAAATTATTTTTCCGTGGATTTCATTGCATTGAATCGCCTGGTTTCCCGCAGGAAAGCATCCGGAGTACCTAGCAAGCCCATGCCAGCCGTCGCCTGCGGGGCCACAGAAGAGAACGCGTGCCGCTACTACGCCAACATCCGGGTTCAGAACTGCGGCACCTACATGGCCTACTATCTACAGCCGCTGCCACGATGCTTCATGGCCTATTGCGTCGGTGAGCGCACGCATCGGAGACTCTAAAAGGGTCCTTCCGCATAGGAATTCAAGATTTTGCATGAGCCATGCTGTCACTGACAGAATGAGAGTGGCAGGACGTCCCTTCCCGATGCCCGGTCCCTAGCCAATACCACCTAGAAGACGAGACCTGCACCTTTCCCCCTAGACGTCACCATTAGTGAATCCACGCAGCGTCCCCAAGCCAATTGCGTCAGCATCGCCGTCAGCGCGTCTCCCCTATGCGGAGAGCAAGTTCGTCTGCTTCTTGCACAGGGGTTGCGGTGTCAGAACGCTGAGCTCTTATTGGCTCGATTGCAAAAAAATAGTGGGTACAAACCTCGAGGCATCTAGCATTGAGGTCTACCCACTATCCTTTCAATCAAAGCCAATCAGAGCTCGGCGTCGTTCTGACGTCACTGCAACTCCTGCGCAAGAAGCAGACGACTTGCTCTCCGTATAGCTTAGACGCGAGAAAGATACCACAAATAGGGACAAGGTCCCTTGCAAAGGGATTCGGCCTGCTAAGAGAAATGACCAACGGACTTTTAAGGCCGTTTCAAATGAGTAGCGAGACCTGGCATTTAGTGACTTCATTCGAGGTGTCTGGTAGACAACACCAGATCAGAAAGGACGAACGGGAAGGCACTTCCTGAGAGTGCGTACAGCTGTCCATTGTCCTATTGGCGAAGTGCGTGACCAATAGCGTCGCAACGGTCGGCTTTCCACGATCGGCCAAGAGCATGCATACCTTTCTAGAGGGCTTTCAAAGTAGAACTGTTGATGAAAATTGGATCCTAATCAAAAATGTACTAATAGAAGCCTTGCACACATTTGTTCCGAGAGTTCATATCAGGTCATGTATCGAGCGCCCATGGTTTTCTCTTCGTCTGAAACGGCTTCTCAGTAAAAAGCAAAGGCTCTATAGTCGCGCAAAGCTCATAAAAACCTCATCAGCGTGGTCTAAATACAAAGAATGCGCCTCGACTTGCAAGTATGAAATTAAGAAAGCTAAGCATAAATTCTTTAACGTAGATCTCTTTAATTTACTGAAAACAAACCCTAGGAAATTCTGGTCAACTATAAAACCCAAGCAAATCAAACCATCCCCCCGCGTCGTTGACTCGGGCGGAAATGAGCTCTCGGAAAGAGAAAGCTGTGAGACACTTAACTCTTATTTTGGCGATGTTTTCACAGAAGAGTCTTTTCCCTTACCCGACCACACGCCCCAATATACAATCGCAACCAGGATGGACCCTATTTCTATTACACCGTTTGGCATCGAGAAACTGATTGATAACCTTCCCAATAATTCTGCCCCAGGCCCGGACGACATATCGACTAAATTGCTTAAATTAACTAAACCTGTTTCCAGTATTCTTCTATGTAAGCTATTCCAACAGTCCATTGACTCCGGTGACGTACCCGCTGACTGGAAACATGCTCGAGTAAGCCCAATATTTAAGAGCGGGGACAAAGATTGCCCCACGAATTATAGGCCCATTTCTCTCACCTGTGTTGCAAGTAAGTTGATGGAGCATATTGTTTATTCAAAAATTATGAACTACATGGTTGATAATGGTCTACTTTTTGTAAACCAGCACGGTTTCCGCCAGTCTCTGTCCTGTGACACCCAGCTTTTTGAATTTACAACAGACATTCATAAAAACCTTCATCTTCATACTGAAACGCATGCTATTTTTATTGACTTTTCAAAAGCGTTTGACAAGGTTCCTCATCACCGTTTATTATTAAAATTACGTTCGCTTAAAATTGAAGAAACTCTGATCAACTGGATAGCCAATTTTCTTTCGAACCGAACACAGTACGTCGCCCTTAACAACAGTTGCTCGTCTTCTATAGCAGTTAAATCCGGAGTACCTCAGGGAACCGTGCTGGGTCCATTGTTATTTCTCATCTACGTTAATGATTTACCTTCCCTAATTAAGTCTTCAATTAGATTATATGCTGATGACTGTGTTGTGTATTCTAAAATATCCGATCCTTCTGAGTGTGCGCAACTCCAAGTTGATTTACACGCTATCGAATCTTGGTGTGAAAGGTGGCAGATGCAAATAAACGTAAATAAAACTAAACAAATGACTTTCACTACTAAACGTAACACAATTGACTTTCAATACTACCTTTCCGGTAATAGGATCGAAAATGTATCAACTTATAAGTACCTCGGGGTTTACTTAACAAGCCGTCTTTCATGGGAATGCCATATAACTAACATTGTTCGTAAAGCTAACCAGACACTCGGCTTTTTGCGACGCAACCTTTTTCTTGCCTCTAAAGAAACTAAGCTTTTAGCATACACCTCACTTGTTCGTCCCCAGCTGGAGTACGCCTCATCGGTTTGGAATCCCCATCAGTTATTTTTAGAAGAGATGTTAGAGGCCGTCCAAAACAGAGCGGTACGGTTTATTCATAGAAATTATAATTTCACGGCTAGTGTCAGTAATCTTAAAACTCAACTTGGCCTCCCTCTCTTAAAACACGTAGGACGATATCCGCCTTAACCATTCTACATAAATTTTACTATCATCTTCCTTTGCAGAGATCTTTATACTGCATCCCTGCACCTCACACCTCCCGTCGCTTAGATAACTCCTGCAAGCTTCTTTTATCCATTCCTAGGACAAATATATTTAAATTTTCACCTCTGCAGCTTTCTATTAACAATTGGAATAAATTACCAGACTCAATAGTAACAATATCGGATATCGCAAAATTTAGAGAAGCACTTGCCACCTTTTACGGCCTGTAGCCCACTTGTGTTTCATCTTTTGTTCGTTTTTTCCCCTTTTTGTTTGTATTGTGTACCTGAATTGTACAAAGACTGCCTGCCCCCCTTATGTAAAGCCCCACGTGGGCATTTAAGGGATTAATAAATGAAATGAAATGAAATGAAACGTGTCTTTCGTAGAATTGAGTTTGCGTTCATCGATGGAAATGAGAGCAATATTTCAAAAAATCAAGTTCCCGGTTTTGCGGTCGAGCGGGCGATTACTGATATACAAGCTTCCATCGTGCTCTATATTATTTACTCATATAAAGACCGAACTTCTTGTTCGCGGCTGATGGTAAGTAGAGCCAGGATCGCAACTCGTGATGGCACGGCGAGGCAAATCCTGCTCGTGGCGTCAGGGATATAGTATAGTATATAGTATGATGATGATGATGATGATGATGATGATGATGATACTCGTTTTTCACGCATGCAGCACAGCACCAACTTGGTGCTATACACCAGCCCAACTCTCTGACGTCACGCCACTGTGGTGGCGCTGCTGTCAGTACTGCGCATGCGCAGACGCTTCCTCTCACGCGAATCTGGTTTCTGCGCACGCGCATGTCCCACACCTGGTGTTGGCAAACACTGACTCGTTTGTAAACAGTGCGTTGGTCTATAGACGCGGCGCTAACTTTGAGCTATATCAGCGCTCCGCTACATGTGACGCGGCCTTTTCCTGCTTACACAAACAATGCAAAGCTATGGTCAGCACCGAGTTATAGCACGGACACTAGCACTGGTGCAGCGCTGACTTCGCACTATCTCAGCGCTTGGATGCATGTGTGAACCGAGGGCGACACCGAAACATTTTCGCGTTAATAATAGCACTGAAAATGCGCAGTTTTTAGTTTGTCACGTCCTCGATACATAGAGAATTGATCCCGTCGTGCAACGTTGCCCCATGACGCCATTGACTCGGTGACAGTTTGTCAATGGAGATTAAATGTAACGCGTTTCATTGCGGGCTCGATAACGAGGAAGGTGTCTCGTTACTATGTGATGAGTAGTAGTATAGTTCCAATGAAATTGTTAATTGGCCCATACTTAGCGGAAGAGTGCAAAACATATTAGGACAACAAAAAGTGCTTTGCATCTTTCTATTAACGTCGATATAGCCGTCTTTACGAACCGGAAGTCGGTTTGCTTCATCAGCTTTGCGTTTGCAGACGTGGACACTTGAAGCTAATGCATAGATTTGCGTTTGATTGCGACCGAAAGCGTTGGTATCTCTTGTAACCGCTTAACACAGTAGCACACTGGCGCAATCTATCGGGCAGACCTGGAACACTTCTGACCTGCGTATATATTTGTGACGAGCTGAAGTTGTTTGCGTGAGCCCATGGTCCCCACCCCAGAAGACTGAAGACATCCTTGGCAGGAGCACTCACGGGCACTCTGCGCTCGGGTAAAAAAAAATAAGAAAAGTTAATTCTGAAAGTACGTTGCAGGTGGTCGGAGTGCTTTTTTCACCTGGGCTCCGAGCTCATTATCAAGGCGACAACTTTAGCTCGTCACACATGGCGCCCGAACGGGGACTTCGAGATATGGGTCTCGCACTGCCTGCAGGAATGGAATACAGTTCCAAGCGACAGTTGCCAACGTCAGTGCTAGTTCGCGCAAAGCAAGCCAAGTTGGCTTGGCGCCAGCATCGAGCCAATGTTGAACGCGACACGCTCCACTAATACTGGTTGGTGTCGAGGGCCAACGACGTGCAGAGCAGTCGGACGATCCAAATCCTCAGGGAAGGGCCGGCTTGAACAACGTAAAATAGACTCAGCCTCTTCGTCGCTAAGCTCAGATGTTCTCGGCACTAGATACTTTTCTAGCAAGTCCGACGGTAACACGAGGAGTCAGAACCACTGGTCGATAGGATGGGTTGGTCAAGAGAAGCTTCATCCACAACCATGGGCTCAACAAGAAGAAAATAGCGGTTGTAGAGGAATTTCGTGCCGATCACTTCTATTCTTGTGGCCTTGTCTTGAACAGCATTCCGCAGGCGTACCTGAACAAGTGTCCGGGACCGTGGAGGTTGCAGCTGCTCCATTGCAAGTACAACCTGGGCAGTTTGTAGGCGGTGAAAAGCTATTTAAGCACCAGTCGATCAGTACCTTGCTCGCCGTCAGAAAATAGTCTCCGAGAAGCAACTTTTCCGCCTCCAAATGAGGTGCCACGATGAAAACCTGGTCAAACGTTTGTCCGTCAGCTGTGACAGTGGTGGTGACCTGGTCGAGGTTTGTGAGAGATTGACCGATTTGCTCCTCGCATGTGGATGGAAGATGAATCAATCCGAAGGTTCAATTTGTCAACCAAGAAAATGTCAACATGACTCCTCATTGCCCTCGAATCCAAGAAGGCTGTCAAATGCTGCCTTTTCAGTTGAATCTCTATGGCTTTGGTGTCCACTGCAGCGCCACAGAGATGCGCCCAACTACCGATGACCCTTCGCAGGCGTCGGAGGCATCAGGCTGTCATTTCTATGCGTTGGTGCTGCGGCAAACTCGTAGTACTGTTGCCACTCCAAAAAAATCTTGGGTAAGTGCCTGGCGACACCGCGTAACGAAATGGCCGCTTTTCTTACAATTGAGGAACAGTGGACGGACCTGAGCGTGTCGGAACGGAAGTACTCGAAAGACCTACGACGTGCTTGGAGAGGGCGAAGTGACACTTCTTGCTTCTCTCGCTGTTCACTTGCACACGGAGACATGCTGACGCTGACCGCGGCCAGTGTTCCGACGAGGCGGCGATCGGCCTTGGTGCGGAAGGAGCAAAAGAACTTGGTTTCTTCGTCAGCCGCCCAGCTTGCACATATTCTGCAGCGACGGCCAAAACCGATGTCCTTGTTGACTAGAGAGAGACCACCTGCTTGAAGCGGAGAAAAGAGTTCAGCAACTTATCCAATGAAGCGAAGCTCTTGTCGAAGTAATGCTTTCGTGCTTTGTTGGAGAGTCTGGCCAGGATGACCTTGCATTTCTCGGCCTCCGTCACTGGGTAGTTACAATCGTCAATCAGCTCCAGCTTACGGGACGCGAAGTTTATCCAGGACTCTCCCGACCGCTGGCTTGCGCCGAACAATTTATGTTTCACCTCAACTTCGTTGTCCAGGTCGTAGCGACGACGGAAAGCGGCTTTGATTTGCTCTCACGTTGTTACGTAGGCCGTCTTGAGTTGGTATGTCATCCATGTGAAGTCTTTGGATGGCGGCTTGGAAACAATCAAGGGAATCGCAACGCGTCTGGAGCGACCTTGAATGCCTGAAACCAGAAATCCACTTGGTGAAAGCAGCCGATGACGTCCTTGCCCAACTGAGGAATCAAGCTCACGGCCATGTTGGTCAGCGACTTAGTCGGCCGGTCCGAAGCGTTTTCAGAGTCTGCGGTTTTCTCGACTTGGACGTCCTGCTTATCTGCCTTGGGCTTCTTCTTCCCTTCAGGGGCTGTCTTAAGAAACATCGCGGTCGGAGTCCGTGTCACTCTAGTAATCCCACCGACGAGGTGTCCTGCCTTTTGGCCTCCAGCCGGTCGAGACGATCGATGAGAGGGGCCAGCAGGTTGCAGATCAAGTCCTGAGTAGCCCAAAGCTGCGCGTTCATCGGGGTCGTCCAAAGGGCGCGGTTTGCTCTCCTGGTCCGCTGCATTAGTTCTGAAATCTGTAGGCGCAGCGATCCACGTCGGTCTTTAAGATAACTGTTTCACAGACGACCGGCTCGTAGGCAGCATCCTTGGCTTGGTTATCGAGGTTTCGGAACGCCTCGATGGAATATTCCGCCATTTTGGAATCGTCTTGTTTCCGTGGCCGTCTGGGCGTGGCTGGGTGATCACCTGATCGAAGTGAGCGCCGTCCCCAAAGACGTTGGTGGGGTCTATACTTTAAAGACTCGGGTCGCGTATTCGGGAGCCATATTTGACCAGCTAAAGTTGTAGTCTCGTGCCCATGTGTGCTTTTCCATACTTCCCTCCATTGAGCTCGCGCAAGACCTCGGCTCTCTTCAAGTCAGGGAGGCACACTAAAAGCATTGGATTGTGGGGCCTTGATCCTCCTGTACCGGCCGGCATAAACGATAAACTCCTGTGACTCGCTCCCCCCCCCCCCCCCCTCATAAGACTGAAGACGTCCCGGCAGAACGAATCATCATGCTGCTCACGAGAAAGATCACTCTGCTCCTTGCAGCAAGGCTGGAGTTGTGACACAGAAGATCTTGTTGTCCGCGCCCCGCGCTGACTCCGGAGTCCGGGAGAGGCAATCTGCTGCACTGTGCAGAGCTTCTGATTTGCAGATGACCTCGAAGTCGAACTCTAGGAAAAGCGACCAGCGAAATAGGCGTTGATTTCCGTCCTTGTACCGCAGAGCCCAGCAAAGAGCATGCTGGTTGGTGACGACTTGAAATTTTCGGCCCATGAGGTACGGACGAAGCTCATTCAGAGCCCACTTTACTGCCAGGGTCTTCATCTTGGTTGACGTGTAGTTGAACTCTGAGCCTTTGAGAGATTGACTCAAGTACACAACAGGTCTGAAATGTCCATCTTCGGCCTCTTGCAACAGTTACGCTCCCAAACCAAGCCTAGAAGCATCGGTGTGCACTTGGAGACCGAGGAGCACATCTTCCGAGAAGAGCTTTAGGACAAGTGGATCACACAAAGCATGCTTCAAGACCCCAAACGCTGCGTCTTGCTCTTCGTTCCAATAGAAGTTCGCTTCCTTTTTTCTTTCAGAAGCTGACGCAGAGGAGCAGCAAGAACATCGTAGTTTGAAATGAACTTGCGGAAATATGACGTGAGGCCCAGGAATGATTGAAGCTCCTGGATGTTGAGTGGGGCTGGGAAGCTCTGAACAGCAGCCAACTTCGAAGGGTCCGAAGAAACTTCGTGCTTGGGGATGACGTGTCCAAGGTACGTGACCGAAGTGCAGAGAAGAAGCACTTCTGTGGTTTGAACTTCAGGTCCGCATCGTTGAACCCTGAGAAGATTTTCTGCAGGTGCTCCACGTGCTCGTCGAACGTTCTGCTGTAGACCACACAGTCGTCCATATAGACAAGCGCGTGGTCGCACTTCGAATCGTCGATGATTTCTCAAGAATTCATACAAGCATACAAGCACCAGGGAGTGACGGAGGCTGTCTTCTTCACATCGTCTGGTCGCAGAGCATATTTGATAGAAGCCAGACACCAGGTTCATGATGGACAAAAACTTGCTGCCCGTGAGTGTCTGCAAAGCATCCTCTATTCTCGGAAGGGTAGCTTAGGTAGACGGTGTCCTCCGAAACCACGCTGATTCTTCCGTAGTCGTCACACATCCGCGGGCGCGGGGTACCGCCTTTCTTGGTGACCAATGACCAAGGATGAGGCCCACTGACTGCGCGAAGGCTGGACAATCCTATTGCTAACATCAATGAGACCCCATCGATTATCGCCAGCGCAGGGCACTCAGCGTTTGGGAAAAAAATAAAGTTCTGAAAGTACGCTGGAGGCGGTCGGAGCGCTCTCTTCACCCAGGCTCGGTGCACATTATCAAGACGACAACTTTAGCTCGTCAAAATATTTTTATAATTTTCTTACGCACTATGCATTCTTTCCGCGTGAGCTTGAAGTAATTTTGACAATATTATTTGGGACTACTTCTCATAGAGAGTGCGTACATTTAATCTCGCAAATACTGCAAGACCTACAATGTGAAGTGTTCCGAATCTACCCGATAGATGGCGCCGGTGAGCGCCAGTCTGTTCACCTTTGACTAGGTGGTGCAAGCCGCCGCCCGATTAAAAGGGTTCAGCCGTATCCATCTATCCATCCATCCCTCCATCGTTAAACTCCCGGCGTTTTCTTCATAATCCCCGATTAGCATGAAAATTTGCTAAACACACTAACAAACGTCGCTGAAATAGTAACCTAAATATTGGGTCAAAATAATTTTTGGCGAAGTTATTAAATTTGGAATTTTGGTCCTCACGGCGTTTTTCAAAGTGAAAGTCTCTAGTGGCAACAATGAAAAAGTGACGTCAGGGAAGGCAGGGTTCACTCTTTGGAGTGTAGACTTAGTTCCCAACTGATTGCAGGCAATTTCATGGCGTCAAATGAATGCTTTGGAAGCTCGCTCCAGCAGCCACGCAGCAGCACGGAAAAAATGATCGGCATAGTCCATTTCTAGACTGTCCGCTCGACCTGCAAACCTGCCTTCCCCTGACCTCACGGCACTGAAAAGCGCGGGTATATTTGAATGTTTGCTTTGGCATGATTTTCACTTGCCGATTTCCCAATAGCTGTTCCGAATTTCGCGATACTAAATAGGATATCGGAAAGGGTAAAGGCCGGTGATTCCGAAAATATAGTTAATTGGGATAGCTAGAACAATCGCCGGAATACCCCTTTAAGTGGTCACAAGAGATCGCAACGGACTCTGTCAAAGTCAAACGAAAATATGTGAATCAGCCTCTATGGTTTTCTTGCAGGAGAACATGTAACTCCCACAGAGTCGGCAGTGGCCAATTGGACAGACTGGATGGATCGAAACTTCACCACAATAAAATTCGAGGCCACGGAATCCGATTCTCCGACGAAGAGTCTACTGTAAGGACAATAAATGAGATCCAGGTTCAGAGTATCATTGCCACGTCATTTACCTGTTACTTCACATCTCTTTCTTCCACCTTTAGCGTGTTTGTGTTCATATCGTATTTGAATGCTTCATGTACTCCCAGTCGAGGTATTTTTTCTTCATAGACTGCCTTCTCACAAAAAAAAACAATTTCTTATATGTTCGCCAGTTGCAGTGGCACCTTGGCCGTTCCCAAACGCGCTCCGCCTTGCACCTTACACAACGCTGGTCCGCGCATCAGCAACACGATGACAAAAAACAATACACCAGTTTATTGTTCCTCTCACGATTAAAAAAGTGAGAGATTTATTGAGATTTATTTCTCTATTGTTTTCCTTGTTATATCAGTATCGCGTGGTCTTCTTTCCGTGCAGCTATTAAGCGTGCAGCCCAAGTGATAGCGTTGCTGAACGACCTGTCAGTACTGGGAAGGGGAGGGGGGTCGATATTAATGGAATGATCTCCATCAAAAACACGCAAATAATAAAAGTAGAGGATAGCACACACTCTATAGGCATTAAAGGAGCGGTGCAACGATACTCAATTGGAATGTTTTTCTCTTTACACGAGCTTACTGGCACACCTGGGACTCAAGGATACTCACACGCAACGAGACTGGCCAAGAAACTCCTTTGTTGCGGTGCAATTTCAAGGACAAAATCGATCATTTTCATTCAATCTCTCCTTTGCAAAATTTGATGACGTAACTCGGGGATCGCAGTACACCCATATGACGATATTTGAATGCGGTTCATAGATTGGACCCGAGCATTGCGTGGGCACTCGATTTGGGCTCGTGATAATTACTAGCTCGAGAAGCATTCGGGTAGTGGCCCGTGTCCAATCGCTGCAACGACGACAATAGCCGAGCCATAACAATGCCTGGAACTCAGCGCGTGTCCTGTGCTTTGCCAACCCCAGCGCGTGGCTATGAGCAAAATTGGCGGCATATAATCCGCTCCAGATCACGTGGCCGCTTGTTCTGGCTGCGAGTTGAGGGGGTGAACGCTGCTCGTTTTTCTTAAGTTTTTTTCTGGGACTTCTATTGCGTGGGGTGAAAAACGAACGCGTGTTTCATAGGTCATTAACGTCAGGGATCCGTTTTAAGTGGTATTTGCGGAAAGTACAAAAATTGTTGCATCGCCCCTTTAATGCAAAGGAATACCTACAATTTTTCACATTAGCACTTGTTCTGCGTCGCGAAAACCTCCAGTCGAACCAGAGTAGTACACGCCGAGCAGCACCGACGACGAGGCTGACAGGGGCACGTTCCTGTAGCAGTATCTAGGATGAACGAGACGAGGCCATGTCCGCTTGGCTCTAGACATGAAGCGCTTGTGTCGCCGACGCTTCGTTCTTCTTTATTCAAGCCTCTTGCCACAGTTCCTAATAATCAGAAAAGGTCTATGCAACATCGCCTTCACAACTTCCGCTTTGCGTACAGAACTCCGCACACCTTCACAGAGAAAACTGCCGCCTAGATGTTTTGGGGAGGAAACTGAGGACAAGGTTGTCTCTTGTAAAACCAGACATGAAAATGGCGATGCAGGAAAAGGTTGAGAAAACCAAGTGTGCCACTGATAAGCGAGGGTGTGCACCGAAAGTGTTCTCGGTGGGTGACCGCGTGTTCGTGAAAACGGTGCGTGGAGAATGTGTGAAGTGGTGGCAAGGAACAATCAAGAGTGTCAAGTCTCCAATGACCAGGGTGTAAGATAGACAGGTGGGGAAACGGCCCATAGAAGCCTACCGCAGCGCCGTGACCGGATTGTGTACTCGTCTGCTTGAGGGTACCCCGATTTGCGACAGATGGCGCTGCGGCAGGAGCTAAAGGACAACATTGAGGACCGCAAGATACAGGACAAGGGAGGATTGTCTACGGTGAAGGAATTGAAGAGGCAATTCCAGGCGGAAAGAAGACGGGCGGACAAGCTTCAGGAGAGACTTCAGGAAGTTCTCAACGGCACGAGTTCCGGAGATCTGACGAGCTGTTTCGATCCATTAGCAGAGCCGTTTATACTGGAGAGTTTGGCCTTCTTAAGGAGATTTTGACAGCCTGACAACCACAGCAGCGCAGTCCTGACAACCGGGGATGACTACTTCCGTCCGCCATATTGTGGCTCTGACTCATAGGAACTCTACGCGATTTCTCAGGAATGGGCAAGACGAAGTAACGCCATATTGTGTTATCGCGAAATCCGCTTGTTCTGGCGGCCAACAAGCTCCGCCCATTGGCCAAACTCTCTCAGTATAAACAGCTCTGCCATTAGCTACGAGGAGCGCCAGCGCGGCGACTCCAGCAGCAACAATACTCCAATTTCCTTTTCTTTTTTCTTTCCTTTCTTTTTTTTGGGGGGGGTAGGGGCGTGTCTGTTTTGCAGACGCTCGTTGCAAAGAGCAAGCGCCGCATAAATACATACATACATACAGAATTGTAATCGAATTTGCATGAAGCTTTATAAGAGAGTGCGCAAAATAAACCGAGAGCACGACAGTTCTCCACTGAAAATCCACGAGAAACCACCTCCGTCAGTTTAGCCGGTCGCCTCCGGTCGACCACCCAGAGTGAGACTTCGCGGTGCTCCACATAGATGGCGCCACAGAAAAAGGGAAAACCGAGGGGGACACAATCCGGTCGCTCATTTGGCTCTCGTTTCCCCACCTGTCTATCTTACCCCTGCCCATGACTTATCTGGTGTTGGTGAACGGACAAGTGCGTTTTGTGCATGTCGACCATCTGAGGCGGTCGTTTCAAGAATGCCGCTCTGAAATGCCATTTGAGGCGCGTGTGTCATTGCCTCATGATGCTGATGTATGTGATGCTTCTGTTCCTTCTGAGCCCCTCATTGTTCAAGCCGGTCATGCTGACACTCAGAGTTCAGATGTGGCCAGTAAGAGCATCACCACAGCCAGCTTACTCAGGGTCGCCTACTCATGTCTGTGTAGCACTCATGCGTAGTACCAGAACTAGGCGTCCGCATTATCGTTTTGGACATGAGTGATTCTAATCCTAAATGGGAGGGAGTTGTTGTAACCTAGTTTCGGTTTGCATATATTAATCTGAGTGGTTCCTAAGCTGACTACCAGGTGTGACTGTCTGTATATAGTTTTATGCCACGCGCATCGCGTGACACGTATGCTTGGGTTCTGGAACAAAAATTATGTCTCCGATGACGCCTTGAGTACCCGGCCTCCCATTTCATCAGAAGACACAACAAATCTGATTAGTTTTCCTAGGCCGTCCATGTTCCAAATAAATACAAAATCAAATCGTATCACTAGAGAGTTTTAGTAGATCGTTCCAATACCTCCGATACCCCCGATAGCGATGCTATATGTAAGCGCAAAGGCGGAGGCAGAGTATCGGGTATGGTTATCGGAGTCATCGGAACGATCTACTAAAACTCTCTAATGTGGAAACGATTCAAACCTGTTGCAGGCGGCATACTTCAGTCGTTCCGTTTGCGTTTGTCATGCGTTCGTAGTCTGCAACAGGCATCTCGAGACGTCTCGAGGATCAAAAGTTGCTGCCGTAAATTTCAGTGTTCGTGCGTATGGCGCGTGATTTGCTCGCTTTTACGAAGCGACGATCACGCACGTGCTCGACTGAGGATATCGCGCGCTGCGATGAGGACTTGTAAATATTGGAATGGGGTGTACGAATGGTCACGAATGACGAGGTGACGAAAGAAGGAATAACTGAAAAAACTGAAAAGTTTAATGGGGCGAACTTGTGCCCAACACGAAAACGAAACAGAAGATAACAACAGAGCTTCGTGGGCGTCGAAGTCGGCGTAACAGCAGGATCGAACGCTGGGGCGAGAAAGACTCCGCTCGCCATGCGGAGTCTCTTATGTATCCTCGTGGCTTTCTGGAACATTCGGCGTAGAACCTTCGGCGCGTAGAACATTCGGAACTCGATCAGACGCTCGAACTTACGAGAACGCCAAGTTGAAAGAATAAATAAAAGAACATTCCGCTGACTGGAATCGAACCTAGACCTTCCGCGCGACAAGTCAAGCGCAGTTATCCTTCAGCCACGCACGCGCTCGCTCGGCGACGCGCGTGGCAATATTCCCCCGCACTGACACCAGTCGTGACGCCTTTTTTTTTTACCTTTCTTGAAAATAGCAACAGCAGCTGTCAAAGCTGCTACATGGCTTTGATAGGCGCGGAAGATGCGCGAGAGCGGAGATTCCGAAAAATCCTAATGTGACGTCATGCACCGGGAAGGACGGTGGGCTTCAGTGATAATTTGAAAATGATTTTCTGCAGCCTCCGTGCACCAAATTGAAATATAATCTCGATATTCGTGATCCTGGAGGCTAAATAAAGACGATTTACGTGTTTTTCCTAAAATACAGAACTGTATACGGGAGCGCGTGTTTGAGCGCCAATCGAAGCCAAGCACCCGCACACCTAGCGGCTCCTCACCAGGAAAACGCCACAGAAAATCGTCCCCATGTATAAAAAAACAAAACAACACCGGCACGTAAAAAATTGAGCACTGCTAAACTTCTCGCCGCAAATATGAGTAGAACGAACGGTAGAACACACGCATTTAGCAAAGGACTTTCACGGAGTCGAAAGATTCGTGACAGCGCCAGACAGTCAGCGTAGGGACGTGACACATACATTAAAGGGGGGGGGGCGCAAGCTGGAGACAATGAAACCGAGGGCCTGTCATGTTAAGCCCTAGAAGCAATTAAGTTTTCCCATTTCTTGATTAAGTTGTTTACCTGCTGCACAAGAAAAAAAAGAGAGAAAACAAAAGACGTAGTGTACGGCGTAGATTTCTGTGAATCGAAAGCAGGCTGCCAGCCACGGAGGAACGGCTGCGGAGGGAACGGCCCACTAGACTTTCGTAAAAGAAAAGCTCAGTAAGGTCACGTGAGTATAGGTGCGTATCAGGCATGTACACGCTACCCATACAAAATAACTAAATACCGTACCTCGTTACTCTCTCAAAAAGTAATTAAATACTGTTTTTCGTTATCGATTCTCAAAGAGAACGCGTTATTTTACCTCAAAAGAAGCGAGTTAGTTTTCTCATTACTTTGACGACCAAATACACAACTGCTTTTGTTTCGTGCTTTATTGTTTCCTTTTCAGTAGTCGTTGCACTTAAGCAGTAACTGCCCTCGAAGTTTTTATGAGTCATGGTTCCGCTCTTCTATTGAGAATTCATCTCCGGCGAAGCTGAAGAGTCGTTCTATACTGACACGCTCGAAGAAACGGCAGTGTTGGGCTTCAGGAAAAGCTAATGAATCTGGGATTTCCTTCTCTCTTTTGTTCTCCCTGCTTCTAATAGTTCGAAGTTGACAATGGGTTTTATGCCTTCTCGAGCTGCAGTGCTGTCAACCTTAGGGATCTTCCCCTAGGTCTAGGGATTTCCGTCATCCGGGGCGGAACCAGAACTCCGTTCTTTTTTTTTTTTTTGGGGGGGGGGGGCGGGAAAATTTTTAAGGATACTATTCTCCCATTCTTTCTTGTGCAAGGGGGGTCCACCCATGTCAAATTGCCCTCCGAGAAGGAGGGGGGGGGGAGGCGGGTCAACTTTGTTTGAGGGGGGGGCGGCCGCCCCCGTCGCCTTCCGCCCCCCCTCTTGGATCGCTTCTGGTCAAGAGATCCAACGAGTCAAAAGATCCAACGAGTCAAAAGGTCCAATAATGGATCTTTTGACTCGTTGGATCTTTCGACTCGCCAGACACGAGTCAAAAAGATCCAATGTGGGTCAAGAGGTCCAACGAGTCAAGAGATCCAACGAGTCAAAAGATCCACGGCGAGTCAAGAGGTCCAACGAGTCAGATGGTCCAATAATGGATCTTTCGACCCGTTGGATTTCTTGACTCGGCAGACGCAAGTCAAAAGATCCAATGCGGGTCAAGTGGACCAATTACTCGAGAACTGTCGCGTCATATTGCAAGGGGTCGCGAAATGCTCCTCACCACTCCTCCCCTAGGCCAGTGCAAAGGGAGACGTTGAACATTTAAAGATCAGAAAACAATTTTTTACTAAGTGCCTCAGTTTTTGTTTAAAAAAGAGAAAAAAATTGTGAGACGGATTTAAGTTTGACGCGCCGCTCAACTCCGCACCGTTTTCCGGCTTGCGGCCGGAAAACGGGCCTGAAGGGGTCACCCGGAGAGCGGTTTTGTGTCGCTGGCTTTGGGAAGTCGGGAGGGAGCGCTTTTCTTTGCTTTGGGTAGATGCGCCACTAAAACTTTGCGTGACAAAAGTCAAGAATATGAGTCTTTTGACGCGTCTGTTCACGTTTTCACGACAACATTTAAAAAAAAATGTAGCCTCAAATCGAGCAGGTGCTTATTGAGCTTGCTAACTCTTTCACCCAGTTCACGTCACGCGCGTATTTTCTTGGCCGGCACAAGCGGCTGCAGGAGGAAAGGGGAATAGTCCCCTTTCTTCTTCGCGATTTCTCCGCGGCTAGGGGAGGGCCGGAGGGGACTCTCCTCATTTTGTTGCGGTGTCGCTGAACCGTGACTTTTTTTTCCGTAAAGCAACATTGTCCGCGAAGACGAAGCAGAACAAGCATACAACCGCGGCGAGAGGACCTGCTTTCAAAGCGCGTCACCTTTGTCTTTAGGTGACTTCGATTTTCCTGGAGTCACGAATAATTAGCGGGCCAGCAAGCAGACAATAGTCATATTGCCAACATCTAAACGAGAAAAGGCAGGCGAAAAAACGATCTGAGTGGCGATGTATGTAAACAAAGTTATCCAGGATCTAAAAATCGGTGAGCTTATGTCCGGAGAGATAGTATACGGCGAGGTTTTTACAGCGAAGTTGTTTATGGCTAGGGTTCTGTGGATTTTTCGTGTGCGTGACCAAAAACTTTACGCTCGCACTGCCGCACGCGCCGCACGCGCACGCCTTCCCCGTATAAAAGATTGAAGTAAATAACCAAAATAAAGCGTTGACGAACGCGCGTGCAAGATGCCATTTGTTTTAGGTTTTTGCTTTAGGACAATTACTGCTGCAGACGCCGGCACGTGCGGCGCCTGAAACACCATTCCCTGCATTCTCCTTGATGCTTGGGTTAGAGAGCTCAAAGTCCTTCTGTTTAGGGTAGGGTGCCTCAATGTCCTTCTGCTTAGGGTGATACCTCAAAAGCGCACTGAATGTACCTCTGCCAGCAATTCAGCAATAGGTCTATTCAGTAGATTAGTTATCGAAAGCACCATTCTCAAGATCGGTAGACTCCCAGGTAGATAATAACGGTTTATCAAAGATGTGCCGCTGTGCGACCTGCGGGCCGGCGTGAGCAAGCCTCACCGGAGAAAAGTGCACCAGAGATAAGTTCACCGGAGAAAAGCTCACCAGAGATAAGCTCACCGGAGTAAAGCTCATCGGAGAAAGCTCATTGGAGAAAAGCTCACCGCCAAACTGTCCGATGCTGAGAAAAGCTCACCTACAGATCTAAGAATCGAGCGTCGACTCAAGTGAAATACGCTCACTCAACTGAAGTATGCTGTGATGGCTTATGCGCATGCGGTCATTCTGCCCTTCACTAGCAAAATCTATTTTTAAAATAATAAAACAATGTGTAACACGTTAGGCGTTGCCCGACGAAAATGATGATGATGATTAACTTTATTTTCAAAAGGGTGGCGCCATGGCCTCATTGGGGGAAGGGGAACATAGGTAGGAAAAGTTTACATTCGGCGGTGCACTCCTGTCGAGCGCGCGAACTCCCATAGGGAGAGTAGCGTCTCCCTGGCCCGTGCCTCGTTAACCGGTGTGATCCAGGCCTCTAAAGTGTCGATGTGAGGCCCCAGGTGTTCGGCTCTTTTGTCTCGCAAGCCGGCACAATCCCAGAGGAGGTGTCGGATCGTTGGGCTTACGCCGGCGGTGCACGTAGTGCAGACGACAGGTGCAGCGGGCTCGGACCCTTCCGATGGCGCTTGGTCGGGTGGGCGGCCCCTCCGTGGTTTGTAGCTACGCCACCGAGCGAGTATGTCTTCGGTGAGCGCAGCTCCGGTGCGGGCCTTGTGTATTAACACTTGTGCCCCTCTGGGTAAACCGTTGGGTAACGGTGCCGGGTTGTACGGTGTTTGGTCTCGCAGCCGACGCTGATCCTCTTGTCGGGCCGCAGATTTCTTCTCTAGGGGGTCTGGGTCCGGCGGTGCGAAGGGGACGAAGATCCCTGGGTTGGAGCGGTCTTCCCTGTGCTCGCTCGCCCACGCGTGTGCGGCCTCGTTACCGATGCCACCCGCGTGTCCCGGGACCCAGTCCACTCTCACCTCAATACCTTTGGTGTTTTTCAAATACGAGCACAGACTCTTGATTCGCTGGCAGAGCGTCCCTTCGCGAGGAGTTTTCCCAGACGGGCGAGGGCTTCCCTACAATCCGTGAAGATGGTGACACGGGTAGGTACGTCCACTGGGTCGAATGTCTCTCTTATTCGAGATAGTGCCAGGTGTATTGCATCAAGTTCGAGGCGGCTCGTGCTAGGTTCGCTGTCGTATTGAAGTGTCTGAGCATATCGGTCCTGGCCAGTAGCGTAGGCGAGTGTGGCCCGCTTCGTCTCTTGGCACCACGCGGCGTCTGTGAAGACCGCGTGCTCCACGAGGTCTGCCCGCGCAGCGAGTGCAGCTCTTTCTTCCGAATGTTCTTCGCGGTGTTGTTTGCGAGTGAGCGGCTTAGGGTTTCTGACCATAATGTCCTCCCATGGTGGCATGCTCTTCGGAGGCGGGGCCTCTCCTACGGGAGGCCGCCAACCCTGTAATTCCAAAGACGTTGACCGGCTCTAGTCGATGTCCGGCGCCGCTGATGGCCGGCGACGCGGGTCTCAATGATGGCTTGTAGAGTCGGAAGGTTCGAGTACCGATACAGCTCTTCTGTCTTAGTGTGTCTTGGGAGACCCGTGATTGCACGCAGGCACTCACGATGCAATATTTCCAGCTGTTTGTGCTGCGCCTTGGTCAGGATGAAACATGCGGCTCCATAGCAGGCTTTTGAGGTCAGGACCGCTTGAGTGAGCAAGCGGATGGTGCGAGTGCCTGCGCCACCGAGGCGGTTGCCCATTCTCTTGATGAGTTGGAGCTGTTGTCGCCACTTGGGTTTGAGTTGCTTGATCCACTCTTGCGCTCCTCCTTGTTCATGCAGTGGGACTCCCAATATGCGAATCCAACGTTCGGGGGAGCGCTGAATGGGCTGGCCGGCCAGGGTCAGGTGTATTTGAGCTCTGTTGTGCTCAAGACCGCCGACGATGAGGAAGGCTGTCTTCTCTGGGGAAGGTTGCATGCCCGTAGTTTGCAGGCACTGGTCAATGGCATCTAGGGCCGTCTGCATGGTTTCGACCGTTTCTTTAGTGTCGAGCTTTGTGTTACGGGGGTCCACCCAAAGGGTGATGTCGTCCGCATAAGTTGTGTGCTGAAGGTGTGGGACGGCGCGCAACACTCTTGCTATTTTTCTCATGACCAAGTTGAAAAGGGTCGGCGAAAGGATGGCTCCTTGAGGTACTCCACGGAAATTCTGGAACATGCGGGGTTGCTGGGCGCCCGAGCTGATCTCAAAGGTTCGATTCTTGAGGAAACTTTTCACGAAATTGATTATGCGGGTGCCTGCGCCGCTCTCTTCGAGTGCCTCGATCACTGCCGAATGCTCAACGGTGTCAAAAGCTTTCCGGAGGTCCACTGCCACCAGGAGTCCGGGTACCTTGTTGGTTCCTGGGCGCCTCTTACCCACAAAGTTTCGGAGGAGGTGTAGGCTGTCGTGGGTGCACAGTCCGGGGCGAAAACCAGTCTGCGCAGCGTCGTAGTAAGGGTCGTCCCTGGCTTCTTCCAAGACATAAGTGAGTCGCGTAAGGACCATCCGCTCGAGTAGCTTGCATAGCGTAGACGTAAGTGAGATTGGTCGGAGGTTCTGTATTTGATCCGGACTCTTTCCTGGTTTTGGAATAGGGTACACCACTGAATGTTTCCAGTCGGCCGGTAGTACTCCTGACGCCCAAACGTCGTTAAGCTCTTTCAGGAGCTTTCGTTTCTCCGGCTCGTCCAGGTTGCGCAGCATGCGCCACGTGATTCCATCCTTGCCCGGGGCGCTGCGCTCGTTGACAGAGTCCAAGGCCAGTGTCAATTCTTGAATCGTGAACGGGGCGTCTTGTTCTGTGTCGCTCGGCGGTTGCAGTTCGTAGAGGCACAGGTCCGGATCGTTAGCAGGTTGTGGGAAAAAGGCCTTGGCGGCTGCTTCCTCGAACTGTTCCGGAGTTTGGTCGGTGGCTAGCTGGATGTTGCGAGCAGTGTTGGGCGCCTTGGTCTTGCCGGTCAAGGCTCTGTGGGCGCGCCATAGCTTGCGGGTGCCAGTTCGTTCGTCAAACGTCGCGCAGTTGTCAAGCCACCTCGAGCGAGCCAGACGTTTAGCATATCTACGTGCCTGTGCCGTCTTGTTGCGCAAACGCACTAGGTCCTTGAATCGTTTGCCGTTGTTAAGATATATCTTGTGGAGCCGCTTGCGTGCCTCCCACAGGTTGATTAGATGTTTGTCGGGAACCGGGTCTTGGTCTTCCACCTCCAGGTTTCGCGTGGCCGCTTGCGCTGCCCTCAGTAATTTTGCGGTTAAGGGAACCGCGTCTTCGCACGTGGCCACCGCCTTCCGGAAGGCGTCCCAGTCGATAGCCTGAGTTAAGCGTCTGCGCCCTGCTTTGCCGCCGGTTGAGAGCTCTAGCCAGATGGGATAGTGGTCGGACCCCATAGGGTCCGGTCCGCACCGCCAGTCGGTCACCAGTCGGGAGTCCGCCCAAGTCAGGTCCGGGGTCGTGTCTCGCTGTCCCTCGTGCAGTCCGTGGCGCGTTGGGTAGTCGAGGTCGTTGGCCAGAGTGAGGTGCGCCAACTCCGCTGCCTCCTTTAGCCGCGCGCCCCTGGCGTTAGCAGTCGAGTACCCCCAGTCCGGGTGGTGCGCGTTAAAATCGCCCGCCACGAGCAGGCGGTCATGGGGGTAGCGTTGCCGGAGGTCCATCAGCCATTGGAAGCCGGCTCGGCCAGCGTGGCCGCGCCTGGAACAGCTTGACTCAGGTCTTGCGTAATAGGAGGTTAAGATGACCCGGTGACGTCCAAGCGTGCAGCGAACCGCCACCACCTCCTGGAACGGGTTACAGTAGGCCGTCGTGTCTATTTGTGCCTGTGGGAGGCCCTTGCGCACAAACACCGCAGCTTGTGCTTCAATGGTCTGAGATGTGTCACTTGATCCGCCTCTTAGTCCGTGTTCAATCGTTGGTTGGAAATATCCGTTGAAGCCCGAGATGCACGGACTCGTCCCCGTGTCTCCTGCAGCAGAAGCGCCGCCGGCCTTCCGGTTAAGCGGAAGAGCTCGACGAGCTCCGTAGCGCTCTGACGTAGCGAGCGGCAGTTCCACTGCAGGAGGTCGGGAGGACGCTCAGGCGGTGGGTGCGCCGAGCTGCTGTTCGGTGGAGATTGGTTGCGGCTGGTGCAGGCTGGGTCCATGTTGGCTAAGTATGGGGGAGAACATCTGGGCGACCTGTTGTGTGACCATTTGAGTCACCTGTTGGAGGAACTGCTGCGTTTGTTGTTGTTGTTGCATTTGTATTTGCTGCTGCATCTGCTGTATTTGTTTCATTTGCTGTGCTTGCTGCTGTTGCTGCTGTATGAGTTGTTGTATCCATACCGGCGGCTCGTTAGAGTTCTGGGTTGCTGCCTGGAGCTGGGGTGCAGGTACTTGGGATTGCTTTCTTGCCTGCTGTCGTGTGGATGAAGTATTTCGAGATGGTGTGCGATACCGCCCAGGTGAAAGAGACTGGCGTCGCTTGCTTCTCTCGAGGAGCTCGTGCTCCAATCTCTCTTCTTCCTCAATTTCAAGGTGCAACGCCCGGAGACGACCTGCTCGTGATTTCTGCCGTTGATTGTGTTTGCACTTGACTTGTTCCATTGTACGCTGAATTTCTTTCAGTTGTTGTTCCAGCCGTTTCATGGTGCTATCGAAATCGGCTTGATCTCGGTCTTGCTCGACCTGGAGTGTCTCAAGCATCTGGCGTGCATTTGGGCTGCGACCGCCCTTGAGACCTCTCGCAGTTATATCGGCGTAGGAGTGGAGCGGATCCTGGATCTGAACCTTGCTCGACCCGCGCAGCTGGGAGGTAGTATCCTTGGAACCGGAACGTGAGTTAGTCTTGCCAGAGGGTTGCTTGGATCGCTGCCTGCGCTTGCGCGAGCGGCTCCGCGCCATTCTTTCTTGTTTGGCTCCTTCCCTTTGTTTCGCGCGCTGAGCGAATTGAGCTCGAGCGGGACAAGAGGGATCGGTAGCCACGTGTCCATCCTGCTTACAATGACCGCAGTACTTGGCCTCGCCATTCGGGCAGGCTTCCGGAGGTTGCTCGTGTTGTTTTCCGCAGTTGCTGCAGACCGGCTGGTTAATCGGGCAGCTGGTGGCTTTGTGTCCCGGTCGGTGACAGCGCGGGCACACGAGAGATCGCTGTTCGTAGCATTCCACCCTTCTCGGGAAGCTCCAATACATAACTTCGCGTGGCGGATGCGGGGATGCAAAGTGGATGAGGACTGTACCTTTGGAGCCCATAGGCCGGGCCGTCAGGACATCCACTCCGTCGGCGTACAGCGCCTCCAGAAGCTTAGCCGTGGGTTCATTGGGTTTGCAGCCATGGATTACTCCCCGGGAGATGCCGTCCGTAGGAACCTGGTGCGTTCGCACCGGGAGTGGTGGTCTCGATCGCAAAGGTAACACACCAATACGGAGGAGACGCGTGGCCTGCGTGGAGTCGCACGTAGTAACGACGATGGTATTAGAGAGTTTGCTCACCCTCAGTATCTGATGTTTGAGTAACTTGGGGTCACCGGCGAAGGAGCTGATAACGGTCTTCAGCTCTTCTGGGTCTAAGCCCAATACGTCGCATCGTTCTGTGGGCTGTATCTTGATAACGTGGGTGCCCAGAGTTACACGTTCCTTGCGGCTTGTGGTGGGTAGGGGTTGGCCCGATGCCTTGAGTTGCGCTCGGCGCTGGGTTCTCGTTGTAGCCTTTTCCCAAAGTCCCTCCAAGTCAGTGGCGTCCGGCTCTCGCAAAGCCCATGAAGCCTGGAGACTCGTTTCTGCGTCTTTAAGACTATCGTCGGACGAACGAAAACGTTTTGCGTTACTGGACGGTCCGAAGTCCTCCGCGTCCTCGTCCATCTCTTGCGAGGGAAGGGGAGAGGTTTCGTACGAAGTGACAGCGGCATGATCCTGAGTAGCCTGCAGCAACTGCAGCCGCGGTGGCGCAACCAGAGGCGTCGTCATGTCCGGGAGTTAAAGCTGCGTCGTGGGTGCGATGGGCCGGCGGCGCTACCGTCACCGTGCCCTATTCCTTGCCGCGCTGGGCCAGTAGGCTTAGCGCGGGGGTTCAACAAAAGGCTCATAAAAGGTGAAAAAGGGCTCGAAATTGAGCAAAACGTTGCTCACGGATGCGAGTAGACCTCTCGAACCGCTGGTGAAATCAAAGAAGAGAAGAGATGAGACCAATTACATTCCAGTACAATCAGGATAAGGCCGCAG